>CATKHJ010032214.1:0-68646 GCA_949750685.1 Vernicia montana | reverse complement strand
TTTGATTCATGGCCTCCTAGAACATGAAATGTCTATAAACAAATTCTGGAAAAACACTAAACAAAACAAATCAAACTCAATTTAAGGATAAAATACATTAAGAACAAAGGGTAAAATGTATTCAATTAAGCACTTATCACTTATATGTCCCCCTTTTCCTTAATCCCTTTCTTTTAATCGCTTTAAGAGGCATGTTAATTAAAACTGAATTAATTAACTTGTTCTGATCCTCTTTTGTTTGTTAATTAAACCTGACCTAATTAACAATTCGGTAATTAATATTGTTTGATTAAAATTAATAAACTCACCTTTTAATCAATGAACTGAAACATGATAAAATGTTCAGACTAAAACAAACCTCCTTAACAAGAAGGCGAACTACGTGGATTTTGATTCTCATTTAAAGGGATACGTAGGCATACTTGTCTGAAAAGCATCAAATCCAATTAAAATGAATCTTCCTCTTCTTTTACTTTCTTTTTGTAATTTTGTGTTTTCTTTCATTTATTTGTTTAATTGCTTTTTGTTATTTGAATTTATTTTGGGGAATGTGTTGTTTTTCTAGAATCCAATAAGCGCTAGAGAAAGTATCATCTATTTTGGTTTATTTTGTAAATTTAATATTTGTTTTCTTTATTTAATTACTTTAATGCTTCTTTTCTTTATTGCTTTATTTTGCTTTAATTAATTCATAATTGCTCATTCATTTATATATGTTCATGAATTTTTTTTTTTAAGTCATTATGTATTAAACTTGCCAAATTCATTTTAATCAAATAAATCAAAAAACCTAGTCATCGAATCCTCTTTGGCAATCGAGGGCTAGTAATCTGAAATATGAGCAAAAGGGGCATTTTTGAGCACCAGGGATCGTCCGCTAGAGAAGGCTGCTCAGTTTCCATGCTTGTCCATCCACCGGCTCAGTTTTTGGGATTTTTCGGGTCAGTTTTTGAGGTATTTTGAAGTCTGAAAAACTACCTATCAGTATCGGTGAATGCAAAATTAATTATCGGACAATTTGACAGTCAAATTTGGTCAGTTTCGGGAAAGTGTTGTCTGGTATAGAAAGTCCGGTCAGGATCGAAAATGTGTCAGTTTGGATAGAAAAATATTTCGATCAGCTTTGGAGAGTTTAGAAATAATTTTAGAAGTGCAAAATTGAGGGTTCACAGGATTTTAATTCTGAGTGAGTATGAACTCTGATACTATGTTAGAACTTTAAGAACAAAGAGAAATAATTGTATTTTATATATTTTTATCGTATGTTTACAAGAGAAATGCATGGCATTTATAGGGAACAAATGACATTAATGGAGCAAGTTCAAACCTTAATTGAAGCTTTGATTGAAGGGTAAATTAGCTAAATGTAGGAGGCTGTATATAGAGGTAATATTTGAAGTCCACAAAAAAAAAAAAAAAAAAAAAAAAAAAAACATGGTAGGTGAGATTGTTTGAGCAATGTATTTACATTAACATCCACAACAAAATATCAATCCATTAGAAACCCCTTTTTTTTTTTTTTTTTTTGGGGTACCTGAAAGACTTGGAAAATTTCAAAGGTGATGGCGGTTGCTTTGATGCAGCATTGTGATCTCCATTAGAAACTTCCTTGGTCATTGTTGTTCAATTCCTAAAAACCAGCCCATGAAATTAACTTACTATCAATCTCACAATTATAACGTACCCATAAAATTAAACACTCAAAAAACTTCTACTAAACCCAAAATTCTGCACCTTGAGTGATCTATATTACTTAATGAGAACTGAAACTTTAAAAACAAATCGGAGCTTTACGTAAGAAACTATATTGGTTTGTCCTAAAGATTTATTTCTTTTCTTCTTCTTCTTTTTTTTTTTTTTTCTTTTATCTTTTTTTTTTTACTTTTTGTTACCAAACCAATCACCGTAAGAAAATCACAAAATAACGAAGAATTTTGCAACATATTTACATTCGACAATGATGAAAAATAATTAAATAAAAAATAATTAATGAAAAATAATTTCAATCTGATTTACGTATCAAATGCAGACTTAATCCAATAATCAAATATATGTATGATTCTATTATAGAAGATCAATGCTATAAATAAATATAAAAAAGAAAAAAAAAACTATTATGGAAGATCAATAATTCAAATTCAACATCATTTTTCAATATATTTTTTATATACCAAGAGAAAATTATAAATAGACATATCTAATAATTTAGATTAGATGATTGAAGCCAACAATTTTAAAATAATTTTTAAATATATAGACTAATTAAATGTTGAAAAATGTATTCTTGAACATACTGTAAAAAAGAGATTTCAATCTCAATATTTACATAAAACAGACAAAAAAAAAATTATTATATCTGTTTAGACCACAAAATATAAAACAAGAAAATGTATTCATATTTCTTATGCTAGTTCTTTTATATATTTTAAGATAAATTATTATAGTTACCCATTCACCACAATAAGTAATACAATTCATTTGATCTTTTATTATATGTCGAACACATAATACAGTTTAACTCACAATGCATGATTTTTATTATATGATGAAAATGCAATTGCCACCATCTCCATAATAACTAGTTTAATTTAATTTTCATTTTATAAAGGTATTGCTTTACACCTAATATAGGATTAAATAAACAAGATTTTCACTTTAATTAACTACTTAAATTTTATTTTTCTTTGGCTTCTTAATGAAATTCTTGGTATTTGGAATTTAATATTTATATATCATGATAGATTCATCACAAAGTTGCATCTCTAAATTAAGTTATCTGTTATGTGTCTTTCCCCACTAGCACGAACAAAGTAAACCTTTAAGTTACCAAATAGCAGCGGAATATTTTTACTTTTTATAAAGAAATAAAAATTATCAAATTATATAGTTCGAATGATGATTGTATGTGTGCATATATATATATATTATTATAATGCACAAATTTTCAATTGTTGAATTATTATTATTATTATTTTACTATAATACTACAAAGAATATCTCTTTTAATAGCAGGACTTACCTGCTGCTTAAAAAAAAAAAATTAATGCTAATAGCAATTAATAATATTAGTTGATGTATAAACATAGAGGAATCCATAATAATTTTACTGGGAGGCCAATTCTAAAACATTTATTTCTCATATAAAAAATATAATAATTATTTTCACTTTAAAATTAAAACAAAATATAAAAAATTCATTATTTTTCGCTTGGTTTATTAAAAATGTATTATAAAATCAAAATAAAAATATCAAAATATTTAAAGTGATAAGACTCTCTATGTATTTCAATTGTTTAATTTTAAATATTTTTTATAATAAAAATAATTTATTAATTTTCTTAAGTTTTTTTAATAAAAAAATCTTAAAAGTTTTTGTCTATATATACTTTTTAAAAGGTTAATAATACTATAAATCATCCAAAAAATTTATAATATTTACATTTTTATATAACCTAAAAAATAATATAAAATTCAAATTTCAATAACTTTTTATATAATATGAGAAATTTAGAATATAAAATTTATATTTATATTTTATTTGTATAATTTAATCTAATATTTTGATAAATTAATTATTTTGAAGATTAATTTTATTTTTTAACTATATATATATATATATATATATATATATATATATATATATATATATATATATATATTTATTTATTTATTTATTTATTTATTTTAAAAAAAATTGTTTGGGGGCCTGAGTCCCCCTCTAGGATCACCCTGTTTATAAAATCATTAGCCAAAATTTTTAATTAATAATACTATTATATACATTTAACAGTTGTGTTAATATGTTACTATTGTTTGATAAAATTAATATCAGAATATTGTTAAAAGTATGCACTTGCTATTAATTATTAATTCTAAAATTAAGTACAAAATAATATTAAATTAATGTTGTTAATATGATGTTTACAGTAGTGTAAATTTAACAATAATTTAAATATGTGCGCACTAAATTGTTTCCAAATTACATAAAAAAAAATTCTTGCATTACAAAGTGGGAATAGTAACAAAGTTGTACCAAAAGTTTTATATTTACCTTGAAAAAAGCAATTTTCTTGTGATTTAATTTCCAAAAACATTAATTAATTAAGTCTTCTATTCTAAGGATGGATCAAATCATAAAATACTAGTAGGGTTGATTTTCAACATTTCCTAAATGACCTGATGATCAAAAGACCTTAGTGCTTAAATATAATGCTAAAGTCATGAATTAGTGGCCACACCATTTCATATTATATGAGCGGTAGTCATCTTTGTGAATGATTGAACTTATTATCTAAAATAGAATTTCTACATATAATATGTAATAATATATAATAATTGTTATCTTAGAACTAAGTTTGGCATACTTTCAAACAAATGGATTTTTTTTTTATTTAAATCAATCAAATGCTATATATTAATTGAAAAAGTATTTTTATTTAAACACTTAATATGAAAAAATAAAGTTCAATTATTGAAATAAGAAAGTAAAAGAATTTAGATACTAATTGTTAGCATAATTAGCATTATTCCTAATTAATTGTAAATTCTTAATTAGTTGTATATTTCTAATTAGGAATCCCTATCATTTAATGATTAGTATTATAGCTTTATTATAAATAAGTTGTAACTCAATATATATAGAAATATTATTCTCTCAACTATATATCAATCAATTAATATATTCTCTCAATTCCCTATTTACATTATCATGGTATTATAGCCCTTTTATTTTTTGTTATGAAAATTTTCCTGCCTCTGCTCTAAAATTTTATCCGATTTAATTCGCTAGTTTCCAATATCTGAAATTATGTCAAAAAAAAAAAAAAAAAACTCAAATAATTTCTTCCGCAAATTATTGTTCTTATCAATGTTTTTAGTTTTGTAAAGCCATCTTATTATTAAAAATCATCACGTCCATCTCTCTGTTATGTGCTTTGATATATGCTTTGATATGTGCTTTGTTACAAGCTCTGTTATGCGTCCTGGTCTGCACTTCGATCTCGTGCTCTATTACGCACTTTGATCTGCTCTCTGATTTGCGCCTTGGTCTGCGTTTCGATCCCGCGCTCTGTTACGCACCCTGATTTGCACTTTGATACACACCCTAGTCTGTGCTCTGATCCTCTACTCCGATTCTGCGCTTTAATTATGCGCTCTAGTTGGCAAACTCAAGTTGATACATTGACATCTTGAGTTTGAAGGGAGATGTTAGCATAATTAGCATTATTCTTAATTAATTGTATATTCCTAATTAGTTGTATATTCCTAGTTAGTTATATATTCCTAATTAGTAATCCTTGTCATTTAATGATTAGTATTATAACTCTATTATAAATAGGTTGTAACTCAATATATATAAATACTATTCTCTCAACTATTATTAACCCTAAAAATAGAATTTAGAATTAAGCTTTTAGATTGTTTAATTGGGTCCCTGTTATAATACTGTCAGTCCTCTGGATTGATGTTTTCTACTTTTTTTTTTTTGTGGTTTAATTAACAATAAAATAACCTAGATCTGATGTATATAGGAATCAAAGTACCATCAACAGTGAATCTAGGAATCTGTGCGATTAAAAAGTAACTTGAAAAGATAAATATATATAGGCTGTCAGAACTATCAATCAATCAAATCAAGGGTCTGATATTTAGATAGTGAGTACCGTCAATCAAAGAAAAAAGATAGTATCTAGGCTGTCGCCGTCAACTGGTTGATTACAACAAAACAATTTTTGAGAGAATTAGGTTTTGTATTGAATTCAGTGATGATCCAGAAAAGTATACAATGAAACCTTTATATAGGCAATTAGCTAACCCTAATTATGTATTCTACCCTAATTTAGAATACTTCCTATACAATAAAAGCTAATAAATAGGAATTTGATTACAATAAAATAGGAATAAAATCTACCCTAAATTAAAGTAAAAAATACAACTTTTTACACTAATTTTATACAAAAATATATTTTTGGCCGGGTGTTAACAATGCCCCCTATAATTCTTTAATTGAATGCTCAAGAAAATTAAAGGATTGTATCCTTTATATTCAGCCCGCCGAATCAACAAGTTGTCTTTGAATATTCGTTCTCACTTTATTATAGTTCGGTCGTTTCCTTGAATGCGGCCTCTTGATAAATATGAGTCGCTTTTTAGGGTGTGGTCTTTTAATATAAATCAGCCATACTTGAAGTCTTTGGTATTTAAAAATTAAATTATTAGAGACGATCGCATTAAAAAATTTCTTATTACCTTGAAACCGACTCATATAACACGGTCTTATACTCAATTGAAGCACTTCTTTGGGAATTAGAACTTCAATATGTACTTGACTATACTCATTAATCGTTTGCTCGGTCACATAACCAATTTTTGTATTTTTGAACTCAGCCTTTACACGGTCATTGCATTTGAATTTTTCTATTTTGACTTCTTGTTCACTTGGCCTTGGTTGTTCTATTTAAACACTCACACATTGAGCATCATTGGACCTTTTAGAAGGTTGTTCATGCTCTTACGCCCTAGTGTATTCATAAATCAGTCGAGAATCATTACATGAGAGTCGATCATCATCATAAGTGAGCTTATCATTGGATTCATGCAAGGATCATCCATATTTTTGCCCTTCAATATGATTAAAGGTCAGCCTAGGATCACCACATATGGACCGATCACTATGATAAGTGAGCTCATCATTGGATTTACGTAGAGTTCGTCCATACTCTTGCCCTTCAATATGATGGATCCCCTCTCTTTTATATAATTGTAGCTCAGCCTCCCTGTAGTATGATTGTAGGTCGGTTTCTCTCTTGTCTGATTGCAACTCGGCCTCCCTTTAGCATGATCACAAGTAGGCCTAAAATCATGACATACGGACCAACCATTATCATCAATGGGCCAAGGTCGGTCATTACTTTTTCCATCATCAAAATTATTGTTCTCTTCAATTAGCCGTGTATATGAACCCTTAACTTGTCCCTCAAAGTCAATCGGTCTATTCACAACATATGAACAATAATTGTTATATATAGGCCGATCATAGGATGTCTCTTGTCCCCCAGGATCAATCGGCCTACTAATTTCACTCAAGTGATTTGAGTGAAAATTACTATTATATTCAAGTCGTCCATAAAGATAAGAATTATTTGACATAGGTTGGTCATAAGGCATCTCTAAATTCTTAAGAGTTCCAAATAAAGTATAATCTTTAAATTGAGAATTTAGAAAATTACCAAATCGATAGGTACTCTTCTTTTGCCGAATTATTTGATTAATTCTTTTGTAAATTTGAGCCGAGTCACTAAAATTCATGGTCGACTGCACTCCTAAAACAACCTCCAATCGATCAAGACATTTATCCAATTTTTCAAAAGAATTTTCTAAATTCTTTTGAATTATTAAATTTTCTTCTAAACTTAGCCGAATGAATTCGGCCAAAGTATTGGACTTGAATTTGTAATATCTGGCGTTTGACATCTTCTTGATTAAGATAGTTTCACTGGGCGTGCTAAAAAAATGTTAACCCTAAAAATAGAATTTAGAATTAAACCTTTAGATTGTTTAATTGGGTCCTTGTTACAGTACTGTCAGTCATCTGGATTGATATTTGCTACTATTTTTGGTATTTTTGTGATTTAATTAATAATAAAATAACCTAGATCTGATGTATATAGGAACCAAAGTACCGTCAACACTAAATCTAGGGATTTGTGCAATTAAAAAGTAACATGAAAAGAAAAATATATATAGGTTGTCGGAGCCATCAATCAATTAAATCAGGAGTTTGATATTTAGATAGTGAATACCGTCAATCAAAGAAAAATGGTAGTATCTAGGCTGTCACTATCAACTGGTTGATCACAGTAAAACAATTTTTGAGAGAATTAGATTTTATATTGAATTGAGTGATGATCCAGAAAAATATACAATGAAACCTTTATATAGGCAATTAGCTAACCCTAATTATGTATTCTACCCTAATTTAGAATACTTCCTATACAATAAAAGCTAATAAATAGGAAATTAATTACAATAAAATAGGAATAAAATCTACTCTAAATTAAAGTAAAAAATACAACTTTTTACACTAATTTTATACAAAAATAAATTTTTATCAGGTGTTAACAACTATATATCAATCAATCAACATATTCTCTCAATTCCCTATTTACATTATCACTAATAATAATATAAATTGTCTCATTGTATTGTAGACTAGAAAATGTGCCTAAATCAAGTGTCTTCTTGTATCAATTGTACCATTCTTTTTTATGGAAGATATAATCCTAAATCAAGTGAAATTGAAGAAATGACTTTTATATAGTGCATCGCAACTAATTAATTTTTTTATTATATACATAATTTTATATAATATAATTATGAAAATAAACCTTAGTTTAATTCAAGGAAAAATATAAAAATGTTCATTATTTAAACTTACCTTTATTAGGGAATCGACAGCGTAGAGAGTCAGTCGTGTTAGTGTTGGAATCCCAATTGAACCTCAATGAGGATAATTTTTTCAGCTTTTAACCAAATTTTACCATTTTATTTTTTATAATTTTGTAATTAGATTTGTTCATGAATTTGACCATAAATTTTAACCTATAAAAAAAATTATGAGTTGGCGGAAGGAATTTTTAAAAAATTAATATTTTATAAATTGAAACGTCAGTTCATAAACAAATTAATCTACTTAACATTTTAATAGTTTATCTAGTGTAACATTAATTCAACCCAACTTTTGAAGTAATAAAATATTAACCCCTTAGAGGGAGTGAAACATTGACCTATTGTATCAAACACATTAACTTTTTTTTAAAACAATGGATTTCAATACACTGAAATAGGGATAGTCCTCCCCTTTAATATTTTTTATTAAATTAATGATAATTCTTTGTGATTTAAGATATTCGAATCTGAAACATTTCATTTTTCACACTCTTAAAAGAGAGGAGAAAACCAACCAGATCATATATGATTAGCTCAAACACATTAACTTTAATCCTTTACCTAAATTTTTAATTAATTAATCATCAATACCCTTTCTCACTCATATTAAGAAAAATTCTTACATACACTTGGTGTAAGTTCTTATCTCATACACTAAATTAATAAGTGAAGATATATTTAATCGATAATAACTCTTATGTTCATTTTTTTTTTAATAAAAAAACTCTCATACTTTTTTTCTCCAAATATTATTATGTCATTTAATTAATATATACACCAAGTAGATAAGACCTACCTAATTGAAAAGTTTATACATTATAGTAAACAACCATCCCCTTTTTGGAGTGGTGTAGCTTGACTTTAGAGGTCATTAACTTTATCAATTGTCTGATAAAATAAAAGTTATATTAATATAAAGGGAACTTAACGTTATTGCTACTTCTTGACAATATCAATATGCACTAAAAAAAAAAAAATATTAATACTAGGAAGTTGACACGGGGAGAGGCTGAATAGGTCACCTATAAAAATTCAAGAAAAAGGACATTTCTTTAAAAAAAAAAAAAAAAAAAAAGTAGTTTTTAGTGGGCTTTCCATAGTGTATCAATGGTTTCCACATATTTTATAAGGTTACTTAGGATAGCCAATCAAAAACCTTAGTTAAGAGTTGAAGTTGACACACAACAAAGAAGTTGTTCTCCAAGGAGAACCACAAAATTGAGAGAGATTTTATGAGAGGTTTCAATCATGCAATGGAATTAAATTCAATTGAATATATATGATAATTTGATTTTAAAACTTGATCTCTTAAATGTCATAATCAACCAATTCTTGCAAGTAGATAGATAATAATGCTGGAAATTGCTACTTTAGGGTAGCATTTTTTTGTTAATAATAATAATAATAATAATAATATTCTTGAGATAAAGATATTCTAATAGAGAAAAATACAGAATATTTATCTCAATATAAAAGCAAAAGGCTAAAAAAAAGGGAAATGGAAAAAAGAAGTAAAGATTATATGTGGTCTAATCTTTTGCTAGGAAGATGGTATCACATGCTTTGGGACCCAATAACAACTAATATTTTGTTCAATTTGTGGCCTGCTGGTATTGATAACAACAATCAAATATCTGTATGTTTCACTCTAGTTTTGATAGATCACAGACACATATATCTAATAGATTTTGATTTATCAATCAAGCAAAATAGAGAAAAATTATATATATCATAATTTTGACATTATGGGTTTATTATTTTATTTTATTTTTTTCATTTTGAGAGGAAAAGCAAAAAAAAAAAAATTGAAAAGAAAGTGAAAAAGCAGGCAAAAAGATGTAAGAGAAAGGAAACTTTTTTCTCATGTTTCCACCTTTTGGAGTAGTTATTTGGATTCTTTGTGGGTTGATAAAGAGAGATGCTTGGCCTTTTGTGACATATATATATACATATTTATATATAAATATTCAAGTTTATCTGTTCTAGTGAGGGCCTACAGGAACCTCTTTTTTTTTTTTTTTTTTTTTTTTTTTTGAATCTGCCCTCATCTCTATATCTATTTTCCCAATTTGACCCTCTTATGTTAGCTTGTATAGTGTAGTCATTAGTCACTCTAACTTGACTAGTAAATCTTACTTGCATATAATATATATATATCAATTCAATAAAATAAAAATATATGGGGTAAAAAAAAATGTATCAGTATTTTTTCGTTAGATAAAAAATAAATAAAAGAGTTATATTCGTTAAAATATCTCATCACTTGTTAATTTGTTATATGAAATAAATAAATTATACACTTGATATAGGTAGGAATCTTCCTTGACTATTGACAGGAATATGTTTGAATAAAGATTTGATAAAATGTTTTTTCTTTTTTATCGCACTAGCATTATAAAATATGCAAATCTAACCAAAAAAAAAATCTAATAATCCATGTTGAGATTGTTATGTCTCAATCTATAATCTTCTCGCTCATTTTGATTTGTGAATTACGAAAAGAGTCATATGTATACAATTTTATGTTTACATCTGCGTTTTGTAAACTCCGATATCTTATTTTGATCTTTAATAGAATTTTAAAAAAAAATTCATGAATTGCTACTTTTATCATGAGATTTTAAAGGTCATATGTCTTCGAGAAGGAAAACCTTAGACAAAATATCTATTAAAGAAGCTCTTAAGGTTGTAAATGAGAGTAAGAATCTGAAGAAAAAGAATTGAAGTGCAAGCAGGTTTTCTGTTGTTGAATAAGATTTTTGGCAAGTTTATTCTGCAACTTTTTGAAAATTTTATGGCAGATCCAAAGATTCTCTATTGTTTCAATTAAGCAGCTAGATATCTCACACTCTCACATATATATATATATATATATATATGTACACAAAAACACCTGTTTGTGTTCATAATGCTACAGAGGAAGATTAAAAAAGCAGGCAGCCATAGGAGCTTCTGATGAGGTAGCTCTCTGCTCTTCTACAAGGTAAAAATAGGTTATAATTTTTTGTGGGTTTTTTTATCTTTACCCTTAAATTTGTCAGAATTGCTTAATTAGGTTCTCTCATGGAAATTGAGAGACCGCGAAAAGGCAGCTGGGTTTGCTTGCAAGACAGAAGATTTATCAGCAATGTAGTTTCTGTCTTCAGTTTTTGATTGAAACCCCTTAAACAGTCCTCCACCATTGAAATTTGATTTTTTGCTTTCAATCCCAAGTGTTGCCCATATAGAACTTTTTGCAGCTTCACTAGGATCATCAATCCTCAATGTTTTAGGAACCAAAATATTTGTTTCTGTACAATTGCTCTCTCTTGATAAAGGGTCTTCTGAATTTGCAGCAGAATTTATGATATTACCTTCTCTTGAATGTTTCCCCAATGGAGAAGTTGGGGAAATACATTGTGCTTGTAAATTCCAAGGACTCGGGACAGTACAGCCCCAATAGGGTGGCGCTGGATAAAATGAAACTGGAAATCCTGAAGGGCAAAATGCAGGTGCAGCCATTGGATAAGGCCAAGGTGGCCCTGGAAAACAGGGGACTTGAGAACCAAAACCTTGATAATTTTTAGTAACAAGTTCTTGCAAACCACAATTGCTTACTTTCTCCGATGAATTTGAAGCTGTAACAGAAGATCCACTTAACCTATCATCTCCATTATCAGCCTGAGGTCTATGGTATCCATTTCGAAAATTGTTGGTAGTTTTCTCTGAAAGATTCAATACAGTTGCTACAGATTCACAAAGAGGAGAATCTGAACCAAAGTTAAGGACAGTTGTGTTGTTTCCTAAAGAAGGGTTTTGAATTTGAGCTGATCTGAGAGCTTCTGATACCATTATATGACGGTAATGTGAAGAAGAAGAAGAGGAAGAGCTCTTGTTCTTGCGACGACCAGCTCCTACTGGCACATTTCTCATTGTTCCTCCAGCAGTCCAGTATCTTTGACAGTTCTTGCAGAAATGACGAGGCTGGTTCACATTGTAGTTGTTATAATAACAGAATTTTGTATCCATGCTATTACATCTAGGACATGGGATTATTTTGTCTGGTTTTTTCAAAGTTTTTTCTTGGGAAATACTTGTCTCACTTTGTTCTCCATTCTTGGGAGAGATTTTCAGGGGAGGTGAAGTTTCTCTGTCAGCTTTTTCAGTAATGCCTGATGATGTTGTTGTTGGATCTTTTGAGTCTTCTGTTGCCTGATTTGAAGTAGTACTATCTTCCTTTTTATCATCGGTTATTTCTTTTCCTGAAGGTTCCTAAAATTTTCCAAATCAAAGTTCCAATCAGAAAATGGAAATAAACGACAAGAAAGAAAGAAAGAAAATTCAATTTCATTTGGAACTCTATTCTAATAAGAAACAGGACAATAAAAGAGAGACCGAAACTTCAATCAGCTTGTACACCTCAATTTTAGACAAAAAAACCAAGAACCCATCTTGGAAATTATCAAAAAGTTATGGAATTTGATAAATCTTTCGATCCTAACAAAAGTTGTAGATTACAAGTTTTCAAGATTCT
Source organism: Vernicia montana (assembly GCA_949750685.1). Lineage (NCBI taxonomy): Eukaryota > Viridiplantae > Streptophyta > Magnoliopsida > Malpighiales > Euphorbiaceae > Vernicia > Vernicia montana. Next base: position 55,685 of record CATKHJ010032214.1, on the reverse strand, counting down.
ATAATATTGAAGTCTAAATTCTATGGATCACTCGTGAAAATAATGGCAATCAAATGTATTTTTTAGAAAGTGGCTCTGAGATGTCCTAAAGTTAGAGAAAAAGAGTATTGACATATAATTTAGCAAACATGTTTCAGGTTACGGTAAAGTAAATAATCTTGAAGAATTATGGGCAGTAATTGCCAAACGAGCAATGATTTAAGTTACAAGTCATAACAGATAATTATACAACTTTCCTATCCTATGCCAAAAAATGAAATAAAATTTAACTAAAAATTGGAGCCTAAAATCAAGTTGAAGTCAATACATGAACAATTCCACAAAACAGAAACAGACAAACTTGGGATAAAGTTGATGAAAAATCAATCAATAAAGAAAAATGGACAATTCTAAAAAATGGGTTACTCCCAAAATTTACAAATGCTAAAAGCAATATAAGAACACAGAGAATTCAAGAACAACAATTATAAAAATAATAAATAATAAAAAAAAATAAACATACCCTGTTCAGTTCTTGTTCTTTCCCAGACTTATTTTCAAGAGAAGAAGGTGAATTATTATCAGGAAAATCATCAACAACAGGTACAAAACAAGAGTGATTAGCAGCAGCAGCAGTGGAAGAAGTAGAAGTAGAAGAAGAAGAAGAAGAAGAGAAGTCTCTGTGATGATAAAGAGGCAATGGAATGGTTTTGCCAAAGAGTTTTATTGCAGAATCAGACATTTTTTGTTTAATGTTGAGATGGATCGAAGAAGTAGAGGAGTTAGAAAATAGAAGTCATAGTTTGGTAAATAAAGAAAGGCGGGGAAAGCCACGTAAGCAAAGAAGGAAATAATGTGAGCCACAAGTTTATGTGGCGTTTGATATCTTTCGTGCTGTTTGATTCCCCATTCTTGCTTATAAAGATAGTGCTATACTATCCCCTCCCTTTTTTTTGCGCCATGTCACCACTCCACCCCGATTTCATTTTCTCAATTACTCTTCAATTCCTCGCTTTCCCTTCGCTTTCCCTTTTGCCGTTTTATTCATAATCACTAAGGGTGTAAACGAGCCGAGTTGAGTCGAGTTTTGAAGTATTCGAACTCGAGTCGAGTATTGAACAGCTCAAACTCGAGATTGAACTCTAGATTAATAGAGTCGAGTTTGAATTTAAACGAGTAAGGGGTTAATTAAATCGAATCAAGTTGACACAGTATTAAGTGCGAGCTTGACTCGAGCTCGAATCGGCTCGTTTAGACTCGATTAGACTCAATTCGACTTATTTAGACTCGATTAGTAATATATAAAGAGTAAAATAGTAAATATATAAGAGTTCGATTAGGTTCGTGAGCTTATCGAACCGAGTAATATAGAGTTTGAACTCGACTCGTCTAATTACTCGAGCAGCTTAAGCTCGAACTCGAGCTCGACTTTACTTACATCGAATCAATCCGAAGTAGCTCTCAAATTGACTTGATTCACGTACACCCTTAATCCAGACTCCACACACCATATTAACCATTTATTGAATGCCCTATTTTATAATGTAAACATGAATTTTGAATTACTTCAATCTTAAATGAATAAAAATTAGCTGATAAAACACAACTTTGTTTTGTCATTGATATATTTAAAAGAGTTTTATTTAGTTTTAATAATTATTTTTTAGATTATAAGTAAAAAATTTATTTTTCACTCAACTAACTCCTTTAATTTAATTATTTAAAAAAAACTCTTTCTAATTTAATTATATCATACGACAACATTCTAAAAGTTTGTTTACTTTGTGCATACACTTAGTATATACATCAATTCAATGAGATAATAATATATGAATGAGTAAAAATGAGTACCGGTATCTTTTCATTAAAAAAAAATAAATAAAAAAATTATATTGACTAAAATAGTTCATCACTCATTGATTTGATATATGAGATAATCCTATATACTCGTGTAGGTAAAAATTTTCCATTTACTTTAGCAATTGTAGTTAGAGTTTTCCTCCATCCTCATATTTGTTGGTTCTATTTCCTAACATAAGCTAACCAATGAAAATATATATTTTAAGTTTGAACTATAAAAAATCCATCAAATTAATGGCAACTGCCCAAAAATATAGAAATTCTAACTAAATACATTTGATATATGTTCATCAAAGTATTTAAACCATGATACATTATTTAACCTTGAATATAAATATAAATGCCTCCCAAATAATAAAATATTCAAATAAAAAATTGCATACAATTTTTCTATTCACAGGTAAGGCTATATGGCTTAAAATTAAATGGTAATACTTTGTGAATAAGTTTGCCGAAGAAAAATAATATTATGTTTGATGTATGTACATAGTTAGCACTTGAAAGGATAAATCAAAACTAAATAAAACTATAATTTTTAAAGAATATTTTTAAATTATTAAGTAAAAAGTACTATTCTAGAATTAAATTTTTTAAATTGCTAATTTAAAAATCTCAAAAAATATTAATTATTAAAGTAATTATATTAAAAACAAATACTTTTTTATTTTTACAGTTAAAGATATTTTAAATTATTAAGTAAAAAGTACTATAATAGAATTAATTAAATTGTTAATTTAAAAAATATTTAATTAAATACTTTTTTTATCACATAATTAATATTTGAAATATAAAAATTTTAATTTAAAATAAATTTTAAATCGCCGTCTGTGGGAATCGAACCCACGACCACATGGTTAAAAGCCATGCGCTCTACCAGCTGAGCTAAGACGGCTAGATATTTGAAAATTGTTAATTATTATGATAAATATAATAACTTTGCATGGATAAGCGAGTAGCCGAGTTTCTGGTAAGGAAGTTGAAAACATACAAGCTGTCGAGAGCCCCACGTGCCATGTAAGCACGCGGTCACGTGACCCACCATGTTTCACCATGTACAAATACCACATAAGTACTGCCAAGTGCCACATCATTGCCATATTTTTCAATGGTCCTACCTGCAAAAAGCGAAGTGAAAAGGTTTCTGACAACATCCATGCCATTCGTTACCTCCACAAATTAAATGTCCCCACGTGTCACCTAATGTTGACAGTTGAAGGAGCATCTCTCTACTCTTCTCTGTTTGTTTTCATTTCTGCTTCTACTGCTACTTCTTCTTCTCCTTCTCATTCTCCTTCCTATAGTGGTTGTCCTTCACTGAGTTAGGATTTGGGAGGGGCCTTGAAGGAGATGATATATATATATATATATATATTTTTTTTTTTTTGCCAAATAGATGATATATTTCTCATTGGCTGCCATCTGTCAAGTCCTGGAAGGAATTAATTATGATTCGGATATGTCCGAGTCATAATTCATAAAAATTGCATCCTCCTTTCATCTCATATTCAACTATGAATTTAGAGTGTGTTTGGTTCAGTAGTGACAGTCAGATGTTAATGGTTAATAATAGGCTATCATTGGTTAGCGATCAACGACTTGCGGTAAAGAGTTAAAAATTTTACTCTTTCGTATTTCAATTATAATTTTAAATCACAAACTGTTAAATTTCAAAATGCTATTCTTAATGTGAATTTACTAAATATTTCATATTAATAATTAAAAGCTCAAACACCAAATATTAATTTTCAACCGCTCATCCAAACAAACTTTTAATCTCAGCGTATAAATTAAATAGTAGCGGCTCACAAATTTTAAAACATTTTCAATTAATAATGATATGAACATTTCATTATAGGATCATGGTGTGAATATTGTTTTTAATTTTAAGGTTGTAATTGAGTTGAATCAATACAATATATTATTATAGTATATAAATTGTGATCAATATTGGCAACTATATATATACAATTAGGTTGTTGGCAATTTTTGTTGGGAGACATCTTACCAACTTGTTCAAGTGTTTTGCGCTGGCCACGTGTGTTAGAAAAACATCTCACACAATAAATAATATAATCAATGAAAAAATAAAATTTAACGTGGTTTAATATAAGTTTATTCCATAAAATAAATCTATTAATTAATCAACAAATATAACTATTAGTTAATTAACCACTCACAAAATAACTTCTCATAATTTTATACAAAAGCACTCTACCTATGCATTTTATCTCACTACACTATCTTGACTTAACACTAAGCCTCTACCATAATCTCTATAATAATCAACTTCATTACAAATTATATGATTAAAACATCACATATATATAAGCTTCTAATTCAAATTTAAATTTAATTTGGATACTAAATTAAATATAAAACTTCATTATTAAACAAAATCCTTTTCAAACTAGGATTTTGAGATAAAATCCTAACAAATCTCCACCTTGACTCAAATTCCATTAAATCTTCAATTCTTCAACTCAATATTTGAATTGCATCTTTTTTGTAGATGCCATCACAAATGCACTTTTATTCTTCAATTCATTATAATCTCTACCATACGCTACACCATCAACAATTGTGCTACCAATCAATCTGTAAAGTTTTTTTCTTCCAAGCTTTTCACCCTTTATAATCACAAGAGCACCTCAACTAACTCTTATGACTCAACTTCTCAAAGAACATCCATAACCCAGTAATCCAACTTACCCAAGGAAATTAAATTCCTCTTAAACTTAGGAACATACCTCACATCATCAAGTGTTTTGACACTTTCATCATGCATCTCGAGTTTCACTCTACCAATACCTTCAATCTCCACCTTCTCATTATAAGCTAGTTTCACATATCCATTTTTGCAATCTTCAATTTTATCAAACCATTCCTTCTTCAAGCAAATATGGAAAGGGCAAGCTAAATCCATTACTCACTCATCACATAATGGATCCTTTGCCATTTTCTTTTCATCAACCATATCAACAGTAAGCACATCAGTCTCAAAAATATCATCATCTTTAATTGCAAAATTTGCAAAACTATCCTCTTCAACTACAGTACTTACAGACTTGCCGTGACTCTTCTTGAATTGATTAAATTCTGGAAGATCTTTTTTCATCTTTTTAGAATTGTACTGGATGTGCTCCTTCCTATGACAGTAATAGCATTATTTATCAGTATAGTCTACTTGTGATCTCAAACTTGAGTTTGATATGCTATTTCCTCCATATATTCTTTTTGAATTATTTCTACCACGACTAAAACTCACTACAAAAGCTCCATCATTGCTGCTTTTTGGCACCTTCAATTTGTCATGCTCCAAAATTGTGGTAGTAACTTCTTCGACCATCACTGACTTCTTTCCAACTGTCATTGCTATCACTAAACTTTTATAGGACAATAGGACAGAGGCTAAAAAGATTATTGGCTCATCTTCAATCTTCACACCCAAACTAGCCAACTGAGTGATTAACCTTTTAAATGTATTAAGATGGTCTCGAACATCAACACCTTCATCCATCTTCAATCCATACAATTCTTTTTTCAAATACAATTGATTGGTGAGCAACTTTGACATATAAAACTCTTTTAATTTCTTCCACAAGCTAATTGCATAAGTCTCATTCAACACATCATACTTCACATTAGAAGCTAAGACCAATCGAATTGTACTTACAACCCTTTGTTGTAAATCCTCCCATTCTTCATCTTTTAATGTTAATAGCTACTCATCTTTCAAAGTTTTAATTAATTCTTGTTGTAATGATATCCTTCACGATACTCTACCATAAACTAAAATTTTTTTTCCCATCAAAGAACTCCACCTCAAACTTTGATCCTGTTATTTTTGACACATAATATTTGACATATCGAATCAACGACTCTGATACCACTTATTAGAAAAACACCTTACACAACAAATAATATAATTAACGAGAAATCAAAGTTTATAACGTAGTTCAGTGTAAGCCTACTTCACAAAATAAATCTACTGATAAATCAACAAATACAACTACTAATTAATTAATCACTTATAAAATAACTTCTCACAATTTTATACAAAGGTATTCTACCTATGTACTTTGTATCTCACCATACTATCTTGACTTAACATTAAGACTTTATTACAATCTCTATAATAATCAATCTCATTATAAATTATATGACCAAAACCTCACATATATATAGGCTTTCAATTTAAATCTAAATTTAATTTTGATATTAAATTAAATATAAAATTTCATTATTAAATAAAATCATTTTCCAACTAAGAATTTGAGACAAAATTCTAACGCCGTACTTATATTTGGTTATTTTCTGATTTCCTAATTAGCAACAAGACGATTATAGTTTAGACATTAGTATTTCTTAATTGCATGTATGGTAACTGTTTTTTTTTTTTTTTTTTTTTTTTTTTGCCAAGAATGTATGGTAACTGTTAGGGCACCTCTAAGCCATTTGGGATTTGGGATTTGGGCAGCCAAATAAAAATTTAAAAAAAAAAAAAAAAAAGCTTTGAATTTGGGCACCAAACTCTGTTAGTGTTAGGCCTATTTAGATAAATATGTCATTTTTTCATTATTATTTGTGGGACCATTTTTATTTTTATTTTTTCTCTTTCTCTTTCTCCTCTTATTATTTATGAAACTCTTTTTATTTTTAAAATGAATAAAATTAATTTTCATTGTATAATTTTTATATAATTGGAATATATATATATATATTTTTTATTTTTTCCAATTTTTCCAATTTTTCAATTTCAATTCTTAAATTTTATTTTTACCACTAAGTGTCTCAAGATATTAAATTTTTAATTAAATATATTTTACTGAAATTTCTTTTTAAAATACTAAAATAGTGTTGTAAATCGGCTTATTAGCACAGCAGATCAAAGATAATAATAAGAACAATAAAGCAATAAAGTAAAGAGAGATAGAGGAAAATATGTAGAGAGAAAAGGGGTTCCAAACTCTTATTATTATATTAACTCTAGCTTCCCTTATATAGAGGAATAATTAGGGTTTAGTGTATACAACATTACTGAAATAACCCTATACTATAATCTCTCTAAAATATATACTCAAGAATGTTTAAGTAATATCCACATATAATAATTTATTTATAATACTCCCACTTAGATATTATTTGCGCCATGAATATGCTTCATTAAAAACCTTGCTAAAAACCCAGTGGGAAAAAATATAACTAAGGAAAAGAATACAATTCATGCGCTTTTTTGTCATTGTACAGATTGTCTCATTAAAACCTTTGGTCAAGAAAACCTTGTAGGACAAAAACTTGACTAAAGAAAAATAGTACAATCTTATACTAATTTGCTCCCTCTGATGAAGACAACATTTTAAGATGGCGCATATCAATCAATAAAACAAGCCGTTCAAATATGGCATTAGATAAGATCTTAGTAAATAAGTCTATTATATTATCACTCGAGCGAATTTAGTGAAAATTTATTTCATCACTCTTCTGAAACTTATGCAGATAAAAAAATTTAGGTGAAATAATTAGTTTGGTCACTTTTGATATATCCACTTTAATTTGTGCAATACAAATTATGTTCATTTCAAATAACATAATGGGAGTATTTTTTATTGAGATACTTCAGAATCATAAAAACCTTTATAAAATTGCAATATCATCATAAGTAAATACATACTCAGTCTGAGATCTATCTTTATATGGATCAGGCAAATAACCAACATTTGCATGTAGACCAATGTCAAATATAAATTATATAAAAATATAACCAAATCAATAAAGTCTCGAAGATAACACAATAAGTCTTTTGCAAATTACTCATTCAGGGAATTTACAGATTCAGCTGAGTTATATCCTCTATTTGAATTGTTTCTCTTCCAGAGTTCTCATGATCTACCAAAAGTATCTCACTATTGAATTTTAACTTTTGGTTAAACTCAACAAGATGTTTCACCTACAACCATTATTCATGTGGTTATCTACAACATTTACTTCAGGAATTATTATTATATTAGTGGGTCTAGCTTGATGATTTCTCATTAGCGATTTGTTCTTTTCAGCCACTAGAAGACAAGCAATAAGTTCAGAATATTTATAAATTTTGCTCTTTATACTGCTGCTGTAGGAGCATGTTAGAGGTATGAAAAATAATATATGTCTTCTATAACATATTATGTTTTATAACTTTAGCACCACACAATTTCAGCTGTGAAGTGATTCTAAACATGATTGAATTTTATTCGAAAGAGAATAGTATCATAATTAAATCAGTCTTCCAAAGACTTATAGATAATTTATTAGTTCTTCAGGAATGTAGGGTATCAGTTATTTAACAAGTTAGAATATTAGTATACCATAAATTTAAGATACTTAGTTCTTCAGGAACTTAGGATCAATTTTTCAAGAATTTTATATTTTATTTATTTAGTTCTTCAAGAATTATAGATAATACTAGTTTTTCAAGAACTGTATTAATTTAATTCTGTATGAATTTAAAATATAAGTTCTTTAGGAATTTAAGGATAATACTAGTTTTTCAAGAACTGTATTAATTTAATTCTGTATGAATTTAAAATATAAGTTCTTTAGGAATTTAAGGTACCATTTTTCATGAATTTATATTTTATTTATTTATTTAATTAGTTCTTCAAGAATTATAAATAATACTTGTTGTTCAGAAACTGTATTAATTTATTTAATTCTGCAGGAATTAATAATACAAGTTCTTCATAAACTATATTTAATTAATTAAAATTAAATAGCATCACATAATAATATCTCAATCTAAAACTCAATTCAAATTTTAATTGATATCATTCACATTATTTATAAATATCAATATTTATAAATATTGAAAATTAATCAACATAATAATTTAGTATACATTGATTTTATAAATTCGCATGCCCTGATTCCACGCCTTAAGAAGAGAAAAAAAAAAATCAATATATATACTTATCATGCATCTCTGGTGGCCACTCCACGATTTGACCCAATATAGATAGCAAAAGTTTGTTTTTTTTTATAGAACTTAATCAACAATTAAGTGAACTGATATATATATATATATATATATATATATATATATATTTGTTTTCCTTCATATATTTGTTTTGTTATTCAAAAGAAAAATATAAATTAATAAAACGGCAAAAAAAATATAAAATATGAACCTGACTGATAAGCCCTTTGAAATCGTTTGAGGCATGGAGGGATAAATAAAAAAAAAAAAAAAAAAACTCTTATTAATTTCATTTATTATTTTAATTAATAAACCTCCATTAAAATAATTGTAAAAAATACATATATATTCATATATATGGAACAGAAAACTGAAAATTCCCAATAATCATCCCAAATGAGAAATCAAAAGAACATTCGAAATTCCCCAAAAAAAAAAAAAAACAGAACAGAACATGATGTATCTAAAGGCTAGACTATGATCTCAATGAAGATTTTAATGGTGTAGCACAACGTCAAGGCCAGATCTATATATAGTTCTAATCTTGGCTCACCAAGCAAAGCAAAGTTTAGAGATGGTCTCCATTGTAGTGTAGCACTTATATTATATATATATAAATTCAAAAGTCTATATATATATATATATATATATATATCAATGTGGGACTAGAATATAAAAAACACATATGATTTATTCGAGTTAATTAATACAAATATAAGTCTTTTTTTTTTTTTTTTGAGATACAATAAATAAAATATATACCTTATCTTGCTTTTTACGATTTTGAAAAAAGAAATTAATTTGGTGATCAATATTTTAAAATAAAAATATTTATATAAAAAGTAAAAATTAATTAAGGCATAGCGACGGATCTAGCCTCATGAGGGGCTATTGCCACCCGTCCCAGAGATCCATCGCTGCTAATACATTAATTTTTATGAATGAAAACTTAAATGAAGAGGGATGGTATTTACATAATGCTTTTAGAGGGGATTGCACAAAAGTGGAGACATCAAGCAAAGTGGAAGTAGCAAAGTGGAGACATGTGCTAAGAGAGGCCAATCAATGTGCAGATTGGTTAGTAAGTCAAGCCTATAATAGAGGATTGGGGACTGAATTCTTCTATCAAGAATCTGAAGGGCTTTTCTTACTATTACTTGGTGATGCTTTAGGTGTCACATTTAAGCATAATTAATTTGTTTTGTTTTCGGGCTTTGCCCAGATTGTTTCTATAAAAAAAAAAAAAAAAGTAGCTTTTTATGTATATATATATATATGCAAAGGATTTTTAATAGAAATAATTATATAGAGTTTTAACTTTTAATAGTTAAAGAAAGGAAAAGCATTAAATTCACAATATTTGTTTTTGGCCGACCATTACAAAGGATAAAACTCGGTTACAAAAAAGAAAATAGTTAAATTTGACTGTAAATAATAATACAAAGTCTAGTGATAAGATGATTTTTTTTAAAAAGATATTATATATAATACATATATTAATTATAAGAGTCAAGTATTAAATTAACAATTAAATCAAATATTACAATTGATTAGGAATAGAAAAAATTTAAAATTATAAGTATCAAATATTAAATTAAATATTACAATTTAATATGAGTAGGAAAGGAATATGTAAGTCTAATTTACAACTCAATTGAAGTATTGTTGGTAAAGTGATAAGAGATGAGCTTAGCTAGTGTTTTTGTGACCGCCAATTGAAAATGCGTGTCAAGAGCACATTTGTCTAAAAAATAATTAAAAAGAAAAGTTGGAAAGAGTCAAAGTCCAATTAGAAATCAATTGAGACATGAAAAATTCTTTAAATTTCACGTGGCCTTCAGTCAAACGTCATCATTTGTTGCATGAATTATCATCTATTAGCTAGCAAATGCTTCTCAATGGCCTATTAATAAAGATTTTGCACCTTTTTTTTTTTTTTTTGGAGAAAGATATGTTTGTTTAGTAAAATTTAAATTAATAGTACTATCTATTAAGACTTAAGATTTTAATTTGTGAATTTGACTATGCGGGTAGGTTGTTACTGCATGTAATATATCTATATATATATTTTAAGTTGATCGATTTGATTTGAATCCAAGTTTATATTCACAATCTTATAATTTTAAAATTTTATCTATCATATGTACTTGAGAGAGATAAAATATTTCCTAAATAAATGATTTAAAAGAAAAAAAAAACACATACTATGTAAATTACTTAGGTGCTGTTTGTTAAAATTGAAAATTAAGTATTGAATAAAATAAGTGATATAATGTTTAAATTGTAAAAATATTTAAAAATTTAATCACTTATTATTATCAGTGCAAATTTTAACTTACCATTTTATGTGATTTTTAACTTAATTGAGACTTTTAAAATAAATATTACTAAACAATTAAAAATAATCAAGTGTTAAAAATTTTAATTTTTAATATTAAATGACGTTATCAAACACATGTTTACTCTGATTAATAAAAATTTATTTAATGTAATGATGAAAGAAGTAAAATGCAAATAAAGTAAATTAAAAATAAATTATCATAGAAGGCATAGTTAACATATTTCTATGAGAATAATGCATCTTTTAGACCAATTATATTTAAGGTAATCCATTTTATAAGATTTGATTCTGATCAATTTAACTTATTTTCAATAATTCAATAACTTAAAATTATTTTAAAAATTATTTCTAAAATAACAGAATTTGGAATGACAAAAAACCCCTCTCCTTAATTTCTATTTTCATTCTTACAGCTAATGTACAAAGTTAGGTAATCCTCCAAATATAAGAAGTGTGTTTTCCCCATACATTTTGACTTTTTGTTAAAAATTCCAACAACCCACACAAAGGCTAAAACAATATAAAAATGTGCAAACAAACAAAATGCATTGTAATTAAATATCATTATGTTTTGATGTTAAAATTAAAAATGGCAACAAGCAATATCCTTTATCAACTAGTATTAATAATTCTACTAGTATTTTCTCAGCTTATCTTCTTTAATTCTGTCTCAGCAACATCAAGTAATCCCACAAACTTTTGTCCATCAAATTGCACACAAATCTTGTTTAATTTTTATCCTGATCTTGAATAAGCAATCACTATTAATTCTTGTTTCTTGAAATTAATCACAGGGGCTAGAGCTCTGTTTCATGGTGCTCAAGATTTGTCATCTTCTCTTAACACCCACCAGGTATATATACACCGATATTACATATAATCATATAATCTAAAGATTGAATTAAATTGATCCATTAATTAATCTTTTCTTTTGGTAAATGGAAAACAGAGAATTACAGAGCTTGGTAATGGCAGACAAGATTTAGAGCTGAGTGATTATTCAGAATCAGGAGCCAACAACGCCCACACTCCTAACCCTCCTTCTGGGTGAGATGGAACTGATTTACCAAGATATTGTCATTTCTGGTGTTAACTATTTGATAATAAAGATGCATATAAAATAAGAGATGAAATTTAGATCAGTCGCATTAGAATCGTCTTTAGAATTGTCTGTTTGTAAATTGTGCACTTCAATCGGAATTAAATTTATTTCAAAAGAAAAAGAAATACATAAAATGTATTGTATTTTGTTAATATGAGGGAAAGAATAAAGTTGATTATCAAATTAATTGTCATAGATTCATAGTTGAGCAATAATTACAAATTAGTATTCCTCTTTCATACGTTACTGTTGCACATCAGAGATCATCAGCCTTAAACCCTTAAACTCTCAATTTTTTAATTTTTCTCATGTTGGGGTTTTATTGATGACAAAATTAAAATTCATAAGACATTTGTCAATGGTAGTTTACAATTTATAAAAAAAAAAAAAAAAAAATCAATTATATTTCAAAATATTACACTATTTAAAAGATATAACTTGAAAATTTTAGGGTACATAAATGATTTTTTTCAGTAATTTCAATTATGAAAAAAAAATGTGATTTTTAATATTTTTAAATCATTGGTAATAAATTTTTCACTAGTTTTATTTTTATCATTAATAAAAAAGTTTAATATATAATGATGAGGTGAAAATTATCTCATTTCAGAAATGAAAAGTCCATGGTATAAAGGTAAGCGGTAGGATATGTAGACAAAGAAAAGAAACAATCCAATTTGGTCAAATACCTAAAGACAAACTCCTATCTTCCTTTTAGCCTTCGATGCCTAAGTTAGTAGGCTTGAATATGAATGAACCTAGAGAAAGAATAACTTATCTCTTTCTGATTCTCATAGAGAGTTTTTAGTGAGAGTAAGCTTACTTGTATGAGTGAGTAATCTTTCTTTTTATAATGGTTCAATTAGGTCGGTGGATGGAAATATGCAAACATGTGGCAGCATCCTAATAGCAAAGATGAGAAGTGAAGTCTGAATTGATGGGATAAACAATTTTTCTTGTGTTAATCTTCTGACACCATACATAAACTTGATTACTATGGAGGGATGATGTCTGTGGCGTGCCAATGCCTACTGCCTTATTCTGACATGAGTCATATTTTTTTTTTGAGTGAAGGCACTATTAGAGTTCTTTATCAGGGAAGAGCCCAACAAGCAGCCTGTATTAGAGTCGGAGGATCTTTGTGAAGGATTCAAACTGTTTGGAGCTCAAATTTAAGGTGCTCTGTCATCGAGTTACTTAGAGCTCGCAAATCCGTTCAGGCCAAACTGAGGGCTTTAGTAGTTAACGAGTTTAAGGGTCAGGTCCATTTATCATACATACGAGATACTTCTTTCGTATGTTACTTCTATTTCAACTCAATATGGGTCGATTATTTTTATCCCGCATCATATAATAATTAATATCAATAAATTTAATATATAAAATATAATAAATATTTTAGATAGTGAAAGATGATTAATTCTTTCTTAATAAATATGTATGATAAAGTGACATAGAGTATAGTTGACAAATTCAATCATTTATATTTAAGAAAAAACAGTATGGGTTTAAAAACAAAAATTGCAACATCATTATGTGGCAAAACTCATCATGCCAAGAAAGTCCTAGAAAACTCAACACCATTGGATTTTTACATGTAAAATGTGAAAGAAAATATTAAAATGATTTTAAAAAATATTATTGTTATAATCATATTGGACTGGGTTAATTGAGAATCGGCCTTTTTTTAGTCCGATCCAATTATATCACCCGTATATACTGAGAATTGGCTTAAATCCGCACGAATTGATTGGTTAACCAGTTGATCCAAACCCGATTCAACGAGTAAGCCAACCCTTAAATTTTTTTTAAAAAAAAAAAATAGTTAATTGCTTAAAGGTAGTTTCTAACTCGAGATCTCTTTGAAAAATATTACCATCCCAACCATTTAAACCAACTGTAAGTTATTATTAAGTTTCTTCATAAGATAATATTATAACGTCTTCATAAGATAATATTATAACGTTATAATGAAAATTTAACATCAATAACACTTTCTAAAATAAATTAAATATATTGTAAAATAAATTTAAATTTCTAAAATAAATTAACGATAAAATTTAAATATATTGTAAATAAATTTAAGTTTTTTAGCACTAAGAAAAATCTCTCTCATTTAATAAATTTACTAATTAATATTTACTTAATTAATTTATTTTATTTAGATATATTTTTATGGGTAAATTATTATTTAGTCCCTCAATTTTAACTAAATTCACCTTAAAGTCCTTTTATTTTGAGAAACTAACTATTTCATCCCCGCATATTAGTTTCGTCTACTATTTAGTCATTTTGTCTATATGTCTATTTTTACCGTTAAATACCTTAAAAAGACTAAAATATCCCTAATTGAAATAACCTAAATTTCTAATGCTACTGCTTAAATTGTCCTAAATTTCAATACTTAAAAGAATGATAAATAATAACAACTGTATGTTACTTGTGGTAGTTGTTGGTGGTTAGTAACAGTAAAGAATGACTAATAATGGTCAGTGATTTCCTTTTGAATGAGTCTTATCAAAATATGGAGGATGACTTCCAATTCTGGAAAAAAATATATTTTTAAGGGAGATGATTTAATTTTTCTTTTAATTAAGGAAAACATTTTCTGTTGTATAATTTTCTTCTGTGTTCCAAATGCTAAAAAAAGTTCTCCAAGAAAAAACGGTGCTTGAATGTTTGACAGTGAAAGTAGGATCACATTGGTATCTCAATTCTGGAATCAAAATACTCCTGACCTATATGAACTGCTACAGCTTCCACTTTTGTTATCCAGCAGCTCATTGTTCAAGATCTATCCAACAACCCATTACTCAAGATCTGCCGAACTTAATTGTGAACTAATCTACAGGACAAGGCGGTCCAGGCAACCAAACCAACCTAATATGGTTTGCAACACAACATTTAAACATTTTTCCAGAATCCCCTAAGTTGATAATAGCAGGTGGGTATCAAACAAACTCCACATATATTTCGGATGAAGGAGATCCGCCAGAATCCTCCCACCGACAACTGCGAGATGGAGAGAGGCAAAAATCACCTGGCCTAGTTTCACGAAGGTCGAACTGCACCGGCACCCAAAACGCGTCGTTTTCCGCCACCAACAATGAGGTCAAACGGCACCAGCATCGTCACTTCAGCTACAGCCCCGCCGTCGATAAGCTTTTCTTCAGTGCTTCTCCGTTTTGCCTCATTATATGTTTGTATCTTGATGAATTAATTTCAAAATTGAAAATCGCAATTAAATAGAGTTGAAGCCGCCATTTTTTCCGATCAAGCTTTGGTGAGGCCGATTCAAACACATATTATCTAAGCGGAGAGAGAAGGGTATTTTTAGTCCTACTTTTTTTTTTTTTTAACGAAATTTGTAAAAAAAAAAAAAAAAAAAAAAAGAAAAGAAGTGGGTACACCTTAAAAAACATTCGAAATGTAAATATAGAGATGTATTTATTAATTTTTTAAAATAAAGAAATTTTGGTATGAATTTAATCAAAATCGATGAATTAAATAATAAGTTACCATATTTTTTTTATTTATCATGATTTTTAATAGGTATTATTAATTATAATATATTGTATATAATATTTATTATTTATTTACTATTGCACTTTTTCTTAAGAAGGTAAATTATTTTAATTCATAACATAACCATGTTTTATTTTTTCACATGAGACCTCAATTTAAAAAATAACTTCATTAAGTCAATTGTTTCTTTTAGTTAGTGAGCAGTAAAAAGGAAATTATGTAAACTCTTTACATGGTTGAAAAGATCAAAAGTATAGGAATAGGAACTTTAGTGGAGAAAGTGGGGGTGAGGTGTCAATCACTTGCTTTAGAAATATCTTCCTTTGCTTTTGCTTGTTTTTGATTGGTTACCATTAGGGAGTTATATTCCAATGGTTACTGCTTACTAGCCATAACAAATGTGTGTTTATTTTAGCTCATGAAGCTCATTAATAGTTATTTAATCTCAATAATTAAATTAATTTTTATTCAACTAAAACTTGAATTTAAAACTTCTAAGTTTTAGAAATAATATATTTCAGTACTATTAAATTAAAATTCATTCATGTTAAATCAACTTATTTGATAATATAAAAAAATAAATTTTTTTAATTATTTGGAGACCAAATAGAAATAAAAACTATTTTTTCATAATAGGCACACACAACACAACATAGAAAATATAAAATTAAAAACCATAATCGTTTCTTCTTCTCATTTTCTCTCTAGTTCTCCCTTAAATTTTTTTCTTAAATCACCGCTGATCCTTTTTTTTTTATCGGCGGTGGTTCCAATATCTTATGTTAGATTTGATATAGATAATCTCATCCTTACTGTTGTTACCACATCCACCACCGGCTCCACTTATTCATTCACTACTAACACGTCATCCTTTACCATCGCTCGACGCTCTTTCTGCTCGATCTTATTCTCTACCTCCTTACTTCCGCCATCGCCTCTCCATTTCTATTTTTATCATATGCTTGTGAATGAGTTTGTACTTACTATTATTAGGATGATACTTTTCATTTTATTATTGTTGCGAAAAATCTGCAAGTGTACAGATCGTAGGCAAGTAATAGTGTGTGAATAGAGTGTCGATCCCACAAGGAAGGTGTTGACAATTACCAAAAAGTATTATGATAGAGATTTAGGATTTAGATTTTATCAATTGATTACCTATAACTTTTATATATTCTTTAGATTGGTTTAATTTCATTAGAATTAATAATTAGATTTCCCTAAATTATATGATATTTTCTCAAGATATAACACAAGTATTTATGTTAACCTTATGTCTACTCTCGTGATCACAAGCAAGTAACCCATTAAGTTTTATGAAAATCTTTTAAATAATGACAAAGGAGTGTTCTTATCTCTAAGTAACACATTCCCTAACTCTAATATCTCAATGAACTAATATTATGCTTCCACTCTCGCTACTTCACATAATATTTTTAAACATGCAAATAGTGATCAATTATTCACAAGCATTAAGTTCTAAGATAAAAAATTAATTCCAATAATCAAAACCAAATCAATTAAACAAAGATAATCATAGGCAAATCAAAAGATTACATCTAAATTTTAGAGAAGAAATTTAGTTACTCATAATTAAGAAGAAAGAAACAATTAAATTAACAATCAATCTAATAGAAAACATAATAACAACTTATTATTGAATTGAAAAATAAAAGTTTAGAAAAAACTATTTTTGAGATATAGTCTTTGGCGTACACGAGTTTCAAAACTTCTCTTCTTGATTAAAATGAAAATAAAAAGAAATAAAACTAAAAAAATATAAATCTCTCTATCTATTTGTTTATTTGAATGAATGATTGAATGATTCAATTAATGAATGATAGAGGGGTGGTAATGCATATTTATAGAAAATTTTCATCTTCTTTTTCCACCATCTTGCATCATTATTATTATGACATCATTGTTTGCATCATTAATATCATGATATCATTGTCTGCATCATTATTTTTATGACATCATTGTCTACATCATTAATATTATGACATCTGCAAAATAAAATAAAATACTAAAAATATTTTATAATTTATTTTATAAATTGTTAGAATTATTTATTTCTCAAAATAAGTAATAATATTATTAAGTTCTCAAGAACTGAATCAAAATTTGAATTTAAACAGATAAAATAACTTTAAGAAAATAGAGTTATCAATTATTTTTGTGTTAAATTATTTTTTTTAATGTTATTTTGTCTTCTCTTATTGGAAGTTTTGTTATATTTTTTATTGTTGGAAGTTGTTTTTTTATTATGAGTCTGATGGTATATATGTACACTGTTGCGTTTCAAATGCTCGCAAAGAAGACAATGGTTTGTCACATTATTTCACTATTACTGTCGCAGTTTTTTAAAATCAACTATATAACAGTTTGATATTCTGTTAAACATTTGCAATCTGCGAATCAGTTTGCTCTTGTTAGAGTAGTTGATTTTATGTCAAGTCTTTTTATATTGGAATTTATATTCAGCTACTGATGATTAATGAAATTTTATTTTATTTTAAAAAAAAACTATATTTTCATTTTTTTCATTTTTTTTATTACTAGTTATCCATTAGTAATCATCGGCTATTAATTATTCATTTTATAATTATAATATTTATTTAATAGCTACCTAATCAAGCATACCCTAAGTATAAAATAAGGAAGGATTACATAATTTTTTTTATTATTATTTTATGAAAAAAGAAGACAAAACAATCAAATTATACAAACTCTTGTATAAAAAACCCAACAAAGATCATGAAGTAGCCAACCATGAATATCACCAGAAGAGTCTTCTAGCCAATGGGTATCATACTCAAGAGTCTGAGCCAAATAATCAACACAAAAATTAACTTCTCTCTAGACATGAGAAAAACGGACAATCCAATCCCTTCTAAAAAGATTCTTGATACTTTGCACAGGAAGAATCACATAATTTGTTAAATATCAAAGCATGATTAAGCATATCTTATCAACTGAAAATTAGTTTTAGTGACTCGCTCCATAAAAGGGGGTAAAGTTTTTTTTTTTTTTTTTTTTTTGAGAAAAAAAGGGGGTAAAGTTACCCACTAAAGCAATAAACCTTTTCATTTTTTTCAATCATCTAACAACTTGACCAATATCAAATTGTAATTTTCTGCTTGACTGGACATTTTGCTATCATTATATATTCAAATTTTATTAACCTATAATTTTAGTTTTTTATATTAATATTATTCTTTGTTTGTAGGAATATGTCTTAACTATATATATATATATATATTTCTATTATTGCACTTTATTCTATTTAATTATTGTAATTTTCTTCCTCTTGAATATATAGTCTAAATATTTCTCTATGTATTTAACCACTCCCTTTAATTAATATTTTGAGAATCTCTTATTTTAGACTTCGATGATCTATATATATATATATATAGAAATATTAAATTTTTCAAGGAGAAAAGATTATTGGGGTTTTTACACAAACACAAAAAAAATATATATATATATTTTTATATATGTCTTCTCTTTCTCTTTTTTTTTAGGAAGGAAAATAATAAAATTATTTTTTTAGATATAAATATTAAATTTTAAAGAGTAATATTAATTTCAAAGTTTTTTTAGATGAGTTGTCTAGGTTTAGACCAATTTATGATTGGTTTGAGCCTTTGAGGTATAAATAAATAATTACACAAAAAGTATGCATAACAGAAACAAAGAGTAGCTCGCAAAAACAAAAATGAAAGGCTTAAGTGGCACAGTCCAGTATTCAAATTGGACTGCTTTGCAAGCCAACCAAGCCCATCTGTAGAAAAACATAGAATTTACTTTTTATGTTTTGACTTGTATATGATATATCTTTTAAAAACAAAGTAATTCATTAATTAAAAAAATAATACTTGACACTTGTAAATGATATTTGCATTCTACTATATAACATCTCTTGTAAAAAAACAATAGTTAATAATTAATTAAAAAAATATGCCATGAGTGCAGACATGAATAATAATTTGTATGGTTTTCTTTATTCTATGCCTTTGTAAATAAATCATCCAACACAATATACATAATTCTCTATGTTATGTTAACGATCAAATATAGTTAACTCCATCTCCAAGAGTTAGTTTGATTTTTTAAAATTGATAAGGGAATTTAAATTTTTTTATTGAATATAATTTGATTTTTGTGCTTAGACTATAAATGATAATTTTCTTCATTTCCAAGTCTTCTAATACAATGTGGATGATTTATTTTTAACTAAATTAGAGAATGAAGTTAGTACAAAAATTTATCCATAGTACCACATAAATCTTATTAGTTGTGTAGTATAATTGTTGTTTTTGTTTTTTAATTTTAATTTTTCAAAAGTACAAAGAAAATCTATTTTATTTTGAAAATCTATGGCAATACTAGAAGGGTGAATAAGATTATTAAAAAATTTAATGCAAATAAACACCCTATATGCAATAAGTTACAATTTCAAATAAATAACCAAAGGAAATTGAGTTAAAAAAAAGCTTGGCCAAGATTTATAGTGGTTCGGAGCACAATCGCCTCTCCTACGTCCACTTCTCTTAAATCAAACCGATTTAGAGTTCTACTAATAACTGAGATTTCACCCAAAACTTTACAAACTTAGTTCTTCGGAATTTCGCCTTTTACAATAAATTTCACAAAATTTCACCAAACACTCTCAAGATACAATGGATTTAGTATTTAAAGTCACACAAGACTTGAATACAAACTAGGTTAAGAATTACAATAAGATTCACTAGTTTAGAATGAAGAACACTTGAAGAGATAAAGAAATATCGCTTGGTGTTCTTAAACAGAGTATGAGTAACAAATATGAGAGTTGAAGCTTTTTGATTTTGATTGCAATTGATTTTCACTTAAGCATTCAAATCTTCATTTAAACCTTCTTGTATTTATAGGAATGTTTAAATATGACTGTTGGGCACGAATCCAAAAGAAATTTGCTCTATCCTGATTTTCTTCAACTTCCCTCCAACTTCCAACGACTATATTTTTTATGATCTGCGTGTTTTGAACGTGCGTTCACTTTTTTGAACCGGCGGTTCAAAGTTCTGAAGGCTCATGCAAGATCTTTCTGTGAGATTTGAGGATTTTCATTTTTTCCATGATGAACGTGCGTTCAAAATCTTGAAGGCTCGTTAAAAAATATTATGTGTAATTTGTACTTCTTGTGCACATACATGAACGTGCGTTCATAAGTTTGAACGAGCATTCATACCCTGAAATAGCTTTTAACAAGCTTTGATAAATGTTAAATAATTCTTTATGAACATATAAGCATAGTATGAACATATAAAGATTAATTTCATCAATTTTGCTAAGTTTTGTAAATCAAAACATATAATAGGTCAACATATTCCTAATCCCGGAACATTCGCCAATCAAAACTTAGGGGATCTAGATATAATGGTCCATCTAGATGACCTGGAGTCTGGCCTCAGGTTCCCTATTCACCTCTTGTAAACAACTGTACTGAGGGAATACTAAATACCGATATGCCAGCTTCACCCGAACTCCTGGAAGGTGCTGGTTGGTCTTAGGATTATAGGAGAAATAGAAGGATATGAGATTACAAGTAGTGCAGTGAGGGAATTGTATCCCTTAGTGGCGAGGAAGGGGTTAAAACATTTCAATTTCCAAAGCAAGAAGAAAATCTTCCTCTTGCCTTCTTCCTTTAAGATCTAGAAAAATAAATTTTTTATAGTATCCCACAAAGGTGGCTGGGGCGATCTCCCAAACTCCTGGGTTGAGAATCCCACTATAGTTCCATCGAGCAGGTTACCCTATCTGTCTCAATCAGAAGAGGAGAGCGTGACTGCTCTTGTAAGCCTTGTACCTATGTCGGGGTCAGAGCTTCTTAACGAATACTTCTTTGGTGATCTCACCAAGAAATCAAAACCCAAACCTAAAGTTGTTAACCCCTCTGCTGGTACTAACTAAAGTTTGCCTAATTTATAATTATGTATATATGCCACAGATAGCCTGACATTTTCTTTCTTTTGATTGTATAAATGAAGTCTATAGCTCAGTTGATGAAGGAGAAGAGGAAAAAAGAGAAGAAGGCCAAAGAAATCAAGGCCAAAGAAATCAAGGCCAAAGGTGTGGCTGAAAGTTCGAGGCCCAAGGCATCGCCCACTGTTGCACCCCTCACTATTACTAAAGAGATCGTTCCTACCAATCTTTCCAAATCAAAATCAACCGAGGGCAGTATAAAAAGGTCTGCACCTAAAAGTGCTAGTGGGCGGTTGAAGGGACTTCATTCAGCTGCGGATGAACCTTCCTTGGGCGAGTTGACCAACTTCGCCGAAGTGGTGAATAAGAAATATGGCGAGGGAGCTTCTGTTCGCGATTCTTCTATCGCAATTGACATTATGAAAGTGATATAACTCCCCGTCGATGACAAGCTCATGGCTGATCTTTCCAACGTCGAGCTTGCTGGATCGGCCTACGGATATTTGTTTAAGGTATGTGACTGATCTCTGCCATTCCTTGTATTTTTATAGCCTCTTTGATGATTCCCTCCTTTTCAACTATTGTAGACCTCTTGCATCCTCTTTGAGCTTCGTCAGAGGATGAGGACTCAAAAATAGGATCTAAAGACCGAGTGAGATGGAGAAGAAGTTCTTCGCCAAGCTCGATCTAACTCGGGAAAGCCACAGGAAAGCTATGGAGAAGGAGAAGGTGAAATACATTGCTTGGGAGTCCGACCTCCTTAGCCGGGTCACTGCCTTGCAGTTTGAGCTGGAAGGAAAAAAGAAGAAGATCCAGAGCTTGGAAGGTGAGAATCATCACATGGCTGGAGAAGTTCGTAAAAAGAAGGAAGCTCGGGAGAAGGATGCCAAGCTGATGGCTAACAAACTTATCTCATATCAAGATAAGGTGTTGGCCGAAGTGCAGAGCAAATATCTCGAGCTCAACTTTGACTTTGTGGAGGAGATCTACCCTGATAAAGAAAGGGATGCTGAGGGGCCTAGAGGTTTATCTTTTTCCCCTTAAACCGAGAATGATCCTTCTCCTCCCTCTTCTGAAGAGTTTACCATTCCTCTCCCTCCTCCTGTAGGCGACGATGATCATCCCTCATCTATTGAGACTCCTCTTTCTATTCTCGATTATGGCATTCCCAATGTAGATGCTAGGGATAATGTAATAGATTAGGCCTGAAATGCCATTATTTGTAATTAATTTTTTTTGAACTTCCTAATGAAAAGCACCGTTCCATTATCTTGTCTATTTTTTTTTATGACGATCTTCAATGAAAAATTCCCTTGGAAATAATTGTTGAAAAATGTGGGGGGATAATCTTAGGCGAACTCGTGGTGTGAATATTATGGTGATATAGCACTTACGTTGGAAATGCTTTGTCTAGAGAGTCTTGGGTGAACTATAGTTTGCCTACTCCTTAAGACTTCTGTTGGATATATTTTGGAACTTGTCTAGGGAGTCTTTGGCGAACTTCATGCCCGCCTATCCCTTTAAACTTTCCTTTTGGAGATATTTTGGAGCTTGTTTAGGGAATCTTGGGCGAACTTGATGTTCGCCTATCCCTTAAGACATTTCTTATGATGGAGTTCTGTGGTGTATTTAAGGAGTTTTAGGTGAACTTTTAGTTCACCTATCCTTTGGAATTCATAAGACTCCCTTTAGGAAGTCTTACAGTGAAGTAGTTTGGCGATCCGTTAAGGGAGATCTCCGATTTTGGATCAACTTTGGTTCGCCCTTTAGTAGAGAATTTTCCTCTCTTTTTTGAAAACATAGAATCTTTAAAGATGCCTTGAATCA
Organism: Vernicia montana; assembly: GCA_949750685.1. Taxonomy (NCBI): domain Eukaryota; kingdom Viridiplantae; phylum Streptophyta; class Magnoliopsida; order Malpighiales; family Euphorbiaceae; genus Vernicia; species Vernicia montana. The sequence goes on along the minus strand of CATKHJ010032214.1, from coordinate 32,126 downwards.
TTCGAATGCTAACGCATGTAACTCTTAAATACTCAAAATTGGAGAACTCTTGAGCTAAAACTCGCCCAGATTGGAGATTCATTCATTAGATTACTGAAATACATAAGGCGAACTCTATTACTGATAAAAGATCCTCAGGTTGTCCGAATTCCATGTTCCGGGTAGGATTCTCCTTTGGCAATCTTCCAGTTTGCATGCACCGAGTCCTATAACTTTAATGATCTTGTAGGGGCCTTCCCAATTAGGTTGTAGCTTGCCTACTCCTGCATTGCCCCTAACAATTTCAGTTTTTCTTAAGACCATGTCGCCCTCGTTGAAGATTCTTTCTTTGACTCGGCGATTGTGGTACTTAGTTGCTCTCTGTTTGAAGACTGTTGCCCTCTCATAAGCCAAGTCCCTTCTCTCTTCCAGTAGGTCTAAGTTGATTATAAGTTTCATTTCTTGATCAATCTCCCCTGCTCATTCTGTTCTGAAATTAGGCAAGCCAATCTCCACAGGTACCACTGCTTCTAAAATAAGTGAGGGGGAATGGAGTTTCTCCTGTAGGTTCTCTTGGTATAGTTCGATAACTCCATAGTACATTGCACAGTTTATCTGCCCACTTTCCTTTCCTGTCATCCAGTCTCTTCTTCAGCCCTTGCAGGATGATACAGTTCACCACTTCAATCTACCCATTAGATTGGGGATGAGCTACTGAAGTGAACTTCTGGTCAATATGGAGATCCCTACAAAAAGATTTGAATTGGGAGGAATCAAACTACTTGTCATTATCTGAGATTATGGTTTTTGGAATTCCGAACCTGCAAATCACAAACTTGAAGAAAAAACTGGTCACATTCTTTTGTGTGATCTTTGCTAGTGGCTAGGCTTCGATCCACTTCGTGAAGTGGTCAATGGCCACCACTGAAAATTTTGTCTAGCGAACTGAAGGTGGAAATGGGCCCAAGATATCTATTCCCCATTGCTGAAAGGACCATGCACAACCAATAGGGGAGAGCTCCCAAGAGGGCTGCTGGGGAACTGTCGAATGCTCTTGGCACTGAATGCATCGGCGAACTAATTCTTCAACATCCTTTTTTATGGTGGGCTAATAGTACCCCTGTAGAAATGCTTTCCTAGCAATGCTAGAGCTTGCCTCATGAGCCCTATAGATCCCTTCATGAATTTCTCTTAGAATATAGTCGCCATCTTCAGTCCCGTTGCATTTTAACCAGGGATGAGTTTTGGATCAGTGATAGAGATCATCCTTATACTAGCTGTACTTCTTTGCTTTTTTTATCACCGGTAGTGCCTATAATTTCTTATATGGTAATATCCCTTTGGAGAGGTATTGGATGATGGGTTCCATCGAACTGCCCTCCCAATTTACTGGTAGCATTGGTTAGTCTCTGTTGTGGGAGATTTCTGAACTGCTATAAGGATATTTTTCAGGATTGACATTCTACTTGTGGCCGCTGACTTGGCAATCTCATCAACCCTTTCATTTTCTGCCCTTAGGATATGCTTTAACACCCAATTACCTCCTAACTGCCCTCCTTCAAGAAGAGCTTTCTTGGCGAGCTCTGTGTAATTCTTCAGACATGTTTCCTTCACAGCATAGTTGCCGCAAGTTTGATTGACAACTAGCTGAGAATCACTGCAGATCACCAAGTATTCCATTTTTATCTCCTGAGCCAACGAAAGTCCTGTCAGTAACGCCTCATATTTTGCTGCGTTGTTGGAGATCGGGAAATCCAACCTCACAGCATACTCGATAATTACTTTATGGGGTCCTTTTAGTACTACTCCAATGCCTGATCCTTCTGAACTCACAGCTCCATCTACATACATCTCCCAAATTTCTTTCTCTGTCAGAGGTGGTTCGCCCCTAATGTTTGTGAGCTCCGCCATAAAATCTGTCAAGATCTGACCTTTCATAGCTCTCATTGGCTCATAGGAGATACCCAAACTGCCGATCTATACTGCCCATTCGGTAATTCTTCCTGACGTTTTTGGTTTCTGAATGATTTTTCTTAGTGGCAAGTTCGTTCGGACGATAACCTGATGTGCTTCGCAGTAATGCCTTAGTTTTTGTGAAGCCGTAAAAAGGGCCAAGACATGTTTCTCGAGGGTCGAGTGTCGTAACTCGTCATCCTGTAGGACTCGACTAAGATAGTAGATAGGTTGTTGTTCTTCAGATTCCTCCCTGATTAATACTGTCGCTATGGTTTCAGCAGTTGAGGACAAATACAAATACAGATCTTCCTCCGGGATCGGGCGGCTAAGTAGAGGAGGGGTCATTAGGGACTTTTTCAATTCTGCAAAGGATCTCTAGCATTCATCCGTCCATTCAAAGTTCTTTAAATTTTTGAGGGGTTTTGAAGAAAGGCTGGCATTTTTTTAGCCGAGCATGAAATGAACTATCCCAATACAGTGACTACCCATTCAATCTTTGGACCTCCTGAATATTAGTGGGAGGGCTCATCTTCAGTATTGCCTCTATCTTGTCAAGATTTGCCTCAATTCCCCTATGTGAGACCATATATCCTAGGAACTTCCCCGTTGGAATTCCGAATACGCACTTCTCAAGGTTTAGCTTCAAATTATAGGACTTCATGATCTTCAGTATCATTTCGATGTCCTTGGGGTGATCAATACTTCGCCTGCTCTTAATGATCATATCATCCACATATACCTCCATGTTCTTGCTGATCTGTTCCTTGAACATGTGATTGACCAATCTTTGGTAGGTCGCCCTAACATTTTTCAATCCAAAGGGCATCATTTTGTAAAAATAGGTGCCTAAATCTATCACAAAAGAGGTCTTTTCCTCATCAGACTTATGCATTTGGATTTGATGATAACCCGCCTTCGCATCAAGGAAGGAGTACATTTCATGCCCTGCGGTGGAATCTACTAACTGATCAATACTCAGCAGAGGATAGTTATCCTTAAGGCAGGCCTTGTTCAGATTTGTGAAGTCCACACACATCCTGAACCTGCCATTGGGTTTTTTTACCAGAACCACATTCGCCAACCATTCCGGATAGTAGGCCTCCCGAATCACCCCAGCCTCCAATAATTTCTAAACTTCATCGGCAATGGTCATCTGCTTTTCAAGGGAGTGTTTCCTCTTTTTCTGAATTACCGGTCTACCTGCTGGATCAATGTTGAGTTTGTGGGTGATCACCTCCCTACTTACTCGTACTAGGTCCTGAGTATCCCATGCAAAAGAGTCGGGGTTCCCTTTTAGTACTCGGGAGATCTTCGTGCTAATTTCTTCAATTAGGAAGACAGATTTGCACCTCCTTCCCAACATTTATTCCTATCTTCACTGTTCCCCCTCCAAGTTCAGTCTTATCCCCTCCGGCTACTCGATCTACAAAGTTGGGAAGACTCTTTTTAGAGCATTAAAGTAGGTCTTCCTTGTTGTTTCTTGACATCCCTTAATCACTGCCACCCCCTAAATGTGGGGATTTTCATCGTTAAGTATCTTATGTTGGTTACTGCACATGTGTCATAGAGGATAAATCGGCCAATAATAGCATTGTAAGCAAAAGAAATATCTGCCACCATAAACTCAGCTTTGATCTCCTTAGTTATGTCACCATCTCCGAGCTCGAAGTCCAACATCACCAAACCTTCCACAGGTATGGCTTTTCCCCCTAATCCCACCAAAAGGGTTGCTACGAGTCTCATGCTCTTCTCTGAAAGACCCATCATTTTGAAAACAACAAGGGTTGTCATATTAATTGAACTTCCATCATCCACCAGCATCCTCCTCACTAGAAAATTATTTAAGTATCCCGAAATGACCATGTCATCATTGCGAGGAGTGATCACCTTGCCTCTGTCTTCTCCTGAGAAGGTAATAGGACCGAAAGACTTCTTGCCAGCCCTGGATGTGATGAATGAATACACATCTCTTACAGCGAGCTTTCTCTTGGTGGAACTGTCTCCTCTTGAACTTCCCCCATCATTTTGAAAACAATGAGGGTTGTCATATTAATTGAACTTTCATCATCCACCAGCATCCTCCTCACTAGAAAATTATTTAAGTATCCCGAAATGGCCATGTCATCATTGTGAGGAGTGATCACCTTGCCTCTGTCTTCTTCTGAGAAGGTGATAGGACCGAAAGACTTCTTGCCAGCCCTGGATGTGATGAATGAATACACATCTCTTACAACGAGCTTTCTCTTGGTGGAACTGTCTCCTCCCGAACTTCCCCCAACTATAATATGTATTTCACCATATATGTCTTTTTTATGTTTTTTCTGCTCTGGTTCCTGAGGTCCGGTTCTTTCGCGAGATCTGCCTCGCGATTCTCTGTCTCTATCTTGGAGAACAAATCGCCTGATTCCTGGAACACCTCTTTGTATCAGCTTCTCAATTTCTTCTTTTAGGTGCTAGCAGTCTTCAGTATCATGTCCCTTATCTCTGTGGAACTGACAGTATTTGTTGTTGTCCCTCCTACCTGCTGAGGAATTACTTATCTTCTTGGGCCACTTAACTCTTTCACTAGTGTCCTTTATCCACATCAACACATGTGTCTTAGCTGCAGATAGGAGGGTAAACTGTTTATCCTTCCTATCTTACCCATAATTTCTCCTACTTTCCCCATCATTGTATCCACTGGATTGATACTAACGATCGCCCTGGCGATCTCCTTGTCCTCTGAATAAGCCTCCTTTTTTTTTTTTTTTTTCTTTTCTGTCTTTGGTCAAAATCTCTCATCCCATCATCAATTCAAATGTGTGTCTGTACAATTGCCATCAATTATGAGATAGACAGTGGGGGGTTAGACAACAGTTCCTTCCTCAAATCATGGTTTAAGGTTCCATTCAGCATTGTCGTGTAGGCGATATCTCTATTCAAATCCTCAATCTGAATCGCCTCTCTGTTGAAGCGTTCCACATACTTTCAGAGATTCTCTCCCTCCCTCTGAACTACGGCGAGTAGGTCAGTAGAGATTTTTTTGGGTGTAATGGAGGCTATGAATCTTGCTTGGAAAAGGTTGGAGAGTTGCGAGAATGAGGTAACGAATTTTGGGGTTAAGGTCTGGTACCAATGTTGGGCTAGGCCTTTTAGTATTGTTGGGAAGAGCTTGCACAGGACGTGGTCTAGATGTGTTTGGGTGTTAATCATGGTTCGATATTTGTGTACATGGCTTTTAGGGCAAGTGGTCCCGTCGTAAGATTCCATGTGTGTAGGATTCTGAACTTTGGGGGATAACTCGCCGTGACAATGTTGTCACAAAGAGGGGAGTCTGTTCGTAGGGCAAAGTCCATCTCATTCACCCTAATGCCAATGTTGCCTACGATCTCGCGAATCTTCTTTTCCAACTTGGCAAGGCTATCTTTATCATCGGGCTCTCCATCAGACCAAGGTTCATCTTGGTCAAGCTGAACAACTCTGTCCAAGTCCTCCAGGGGAACTGCCTGAGAAATATCTTGAGGGCGATTTGTTGCAGCTATTTGTTTTCCCTTTTCCCTAGTTTTGGAACCTGATTGTGGAGCTGGTGGAATGGTTATTTGGGGTTGTTGGGTTATGGCCTGTTTTAGTTCTTTTATCTGGTTGGTGAATTCTGTGAAGGCGTTGAAGAGTGATTGCATGGTTGCTGGACTGTTCAAGTCTAGGGGTGGGTTATTTAAGTTGGGTATTGCTGAGGGAATTTGATGTTTTCTTGTTGGGTGTCTTCATTCTCAAAATGCAAAGGGAAAAGGTTAAGGCCCAAGCTACCATTGTTAGAACTGGGATCCATGGAGATTGAATGAGAGAATCAAACTGGGAATTTAAAGGTGTGTTCCACGCTCACCGCACTAAATGATGTGAGTCAAAGAAGTACTAAACTCATACTATGTATAATTTGAACTAGTTGAACTTGCAAAACAAGATGTTAGAGAGATTAGGCAAACTGCCTGGTGAACTCTCTGATGCTTAAGTCAGTAAGTAATTCTCTTTAAAGGAAAATGGAAAGTTTGAGTATTTAGAATACATGACTTGTGCAATGAAGTGCAAGGAGGTATTTATAAGAGACTGTCTTGGGGAGTAAGTCCCTAAGATATAGGACCACTAAATGTTTAAGTGGTGGAGAAGGTGATACCTACATTTCCGGGAGTGAAGAACGTGGTAGGAAATTACATATGAAGTCACAGATCTTTAGCCTGATCTAGCGATATGCTTAGATAATCCATATTTGGACGATCTGTATCTGGATGACCTGTATTAGGACGATCCATAGATGGGCGAGCTCAAAGCTCGTTTGGGCAATCCATTCATATTGACATGCACCATTGTTTTTTGTTTTTTTGTTTTTTTGTTTTTTTGTTTTTTTGTTTTTTTTTGTTGTTGTCGATTGTTGTAATATATTAGGTGAGCTCCTCTGTCTTCTCTGATGATTATTGAATATTAGGTGAGCTTAGAATCTTGTGAGAATAATTCCAAACTCAACTATTTGTAAGATACTTGCGAAACATCATAGTGTTAGGAATTATTGGCATTTTGCAAATCCTTTAAATTTTGTATATTTGGTTATTTTTATTTAGAATTATTGGTGTATTCATTCTCGATTTGCATTGAAGTTAGCTTTTAAATTTCCAAATTTGGGTCCTATTCTGTATTCAATACCTAAAAGACTAGTAATAACTGTTCATTGTTCTTCTATTTTCACATGTTCAACATTAAATAGTTACAGCTTTCTCAGTGAATTGAGGTAAGACTAATTAAATTGAAATTAATTCTAATTGTTAGTTTGATGAAGTGAAGCTTCTTCATTTTACTGTACTAATAATCTTTAGGAAATATGCTTATCTCACCCTCCATGAAGTAAAATGAGGTTTGGTTGTTTGAGTTGAGTCATGTCAAAAGAGAAGCATTTTTATCAGGAATGAGTTTGTCTTGCTCAAATTATTTAAGGGAATATCTTTGAATGATTCCCCTTTGTCTATGTTAATCAATTCATGGGGTATTGGACAAAGATGTGCCTCAAAAAGATTCTAGAAATTGGACATCACTTAATGAGGCAAGTATGATATTTACTGCTCTAGTGAAGAAAGCAATTATGTCTACCACTAATAAACCATGTACCACTGTAGAATTAAGTATTCTGAATATACAGACCAAAACATAAGATGAACCTCAATACTCTGTTTGTTGGTTTGCCATATGATTTTACAAGGTGGTAGTTCTGACAAGGATACGTTGAATTCCTGTTTAGTCTTACCATTTGTCTCGTGTAAAATGGAAGACATGCAAAGTGATTTACAATTGAAAGAGCCAAGACTACCAATTTGTTTGATATTGTTGTTTGAGTTGTTGAAAAGAAAAATACTATGTTGATAACATTAATTATAGGTTAATAAAATTTGTTTTTAAGGTGAATTTCATGTATTTTAATTTTGAAAACTACAAAACAGTTAAAATAATACTTTTAAACTGCTATTTTCAACATCTAATATTGGTTTTTCGTTTTTTCGAAAAAGAAGTTTCAATCACAATGCCAAAAAGATTCTTAACTCTGGATTGGTTGGTTTAGACTGGATCATTCAGCTGATTTTGATTCTTCTATATACTCATTATCATTTTAAAGTCTGAAGATATGCGAGCCATTGCTTTTCAAGTTAGATTATGATTGTGCATGTGTTATAATGGAAGAGTATGATTATTTTCTTCTTTCTTATTGCATTGATGATAAGTCTATTTGTTCTTGGATGGTGACATTTCAGATCAACATGGAATTGCTTGTTTTCACCTCTATAACAAAAGTTTGTGTGTTGTCTACATATATGTGTGTTGCTTTATATATTCTTCTAGCTGTATAGGAACCCAACCCCAGCCACATCCCTCCCCTTCACTGCATAATATTGAAGATCCTGAAGTGACTTGAGTCTTGGGCTGGGGACCTGGGGTACCAGCTGCAACTGCAGCAATATGGATCAAACCTAGCATTAAAAGGCAGGGCAATCTTGTATTGAACGGGCAGTTCCTGTAATATGTGTCTGTTTGTGCTTTTATTTATTGAACAAACCAGAATCAATAATATATGAGGCTGTGTGTCCATCTCTCTTTGTCCTTTTACATTTGCATTTCCCTTTATACCATTTACATTAATTTGCAAGAAAAATGTGTCATTTTAGTAAAATTGCTTAGTGCTTATTCTTTTTTCTCTTTATAAAGCCTGCAGTCACTTAATCATATCATATGTGTATGGAAATAAATAGAGTAGTGACATATTGCTCGCGTCATTTTCAGACATAAAATTGCAGTAATAAGTCTGATAAATAATTTAGTGGGATAATGACTAGTTCCTTTTGTTTCTCTTTTCCTGATTCCTGAGGCCATATTCTTCTCATCTTCTTTACATGCTTTTGGATTTGTGAGATCTCCTGGTAATGGGGCCCTTTAAAGAATAATAATTGATGAGGCACCTTTGCTCTAAATGACTTTTGATTCACCGGACCTTCTCCTACTGACCTAAAAAATCCCGGAGCCGTTTGGCATCATCCTAGAATCTCCTTTACCTGGTATGGAATATATTAAAGCAAGAAAAGAAAGGAGCCTTCAAGTACAGCAGCTGGTTAAAGAGAAAGGTACTTCAATAACTCTTCCCTTTCTTTTCTTGTTTTTCAAACGTTCGGGCCACATGCCATTAAAACTTGTCAATAATTTTTATTCCTTTCTTTGAATATGAACTATGAGCTTGCCACTTAGGAATTATAGTTTTAGGACAGAAGCAGATGCTTGCTTAGGAGGAACTTGATGTTAAACTGGACCTACCACTAATTGAGTCCAGCTTGTTGGTCTTTTTTAGTTGAAAGTTTTTATTTTATCTAAGGGAAAAAATAGGGAATGGTCATGGTAATTGGTAACAACATGATCAATTGACCTTTTTCACTCTATTTGCACTGTCTTATACTTTAAACTTTTGCAGTTGATGAAAATGGGAATTGAGTCAACTGATTGAAATATTTCAAGAATAGCAAGATTATCTTAAAAGACTTTCATGCAAGATTTCTTCTACTTTGTTTGATATTTAAATAGGACTCTTGTGATCTTTTAATTCTCTGTTTAAAATATTACTACTTAGTATCTAATTTTCTTCACCTTTGAATCCTGGCAAAGTGAATGCTGCAGACCAAGTGAATGTATGGCACTGAGATGGCAATGCTTTTGGAGATCAATTAATCATTGGATTTTGATTCCATTTGATCAAAATTCTTGACCGAAACCCGAGAAATCTGAAGATCGATCTGATTCAACTGACTTTTTACGATTTGTTGTTGGCCATTTTGGCTTTCCTTTTTCTTTTTCTTTTCTTTTCTTTTCTGGGTGAAAATTTCTTTTCTCAGTTTCCTCTTGGATATGGATCACAGAGTTAAAGCTAATGTTCCCTTTGGAATATATTTCTTTAAGAGAGTTGATTGCTTTCATATTATAAAAGTACGCAGCCAGAAATATGTGGACCTTTTTGTCATTTCATTACATGTATACATTTCTTTCTCTCTCTCTCTCTCTCTCTCTCATACACATAGGATATAGCCAATCTTGTTACAAGTGCAATTAGGCTCCGATTGAGATTTAAAATTTCACAATTTTGAAGACGAGTCCAATATAATTGTCAATTGTGCCAACTACTATGAGATGATGATGGTTTTGTTGCTAAGTATCACATCCATCATGAAAATGCTAATTTAGCTTGTTATATTATGTAGTTGGACTTAACAAAACCAATAGGAAACTGTAGCTTCCTTCACAAGTGAATAAAATGTGAATCACTTGCAGAATTCAAAAGCAAGTTCTACTACTACCTACCTACCATTATTCATCAATCATGATCCTGATAAGAAAATTTTTAATTTTTTTTTTTTTAAAAGAAAAGGAAAGACTATAAAGTTAGAGAGGGGGGGGGGGGGGCGCTGGGCTTGATGAGTAAATGTGCAAGAAACGTGATTTTTATTTTTTATTTTTGCCTTTGATGCTTAAGCTTGATTATGGTGAGATTCCATTGGATATCTGATATCTGTGATAGAAAGAAAATATACTTGAAAGGCAGGTTTTCATTTAGTGAATTGTGATTGATGGTACATGTTGTAGCATTAATGCCGTATGTTAAGCTATATCATGTGATAGGCCCAATTGACAGTCTGTGTTTGAACCTGGTTGCCTAAGATTCCCCTGTAAATAAGTGGATAATCTTACATATATTTCTTTTTTGGTTCAATTTCCAGAAAAGAATTTAATGGTGTGTGAGGTGGTCACGAAATGATAGTTTTTATCTTCTTCATTTAAATAAGATGAGGTTTCATTTGATTCACCTTTTCTGTAGCATGTGTGTTTTTTTTATAAGAAATAAGAATACTAGGCCTAAGTTTGGGTCCATAAATCTAAGGTTAGATTCTTTGATTCCTTCAGCCCTACAAAGAACAAAAAGAATCTGCCAATCACACTACACCCTACACAAAAAAGAAAATAGGAAAAAAAATTAAAAATAAAAAAACAGAAAGAGAGAGAAAATGTTTAAAGAAAAAAAAAAAAAAGAAAAATCCATTTGGTTTTCCCTTTCAATCACCAAAAAGAAATATCCATTATAGCATTTCCCATCAAACAATATTTTTATATATATGTGATTTTTTTTTTTTTTTTTTTTTTTACTTCAAAGCTTCTCTGAGAGTTTTAGGAAAGTTGCACCCATTATTCATCATGGTGGGACTAACCTAACTCAGCAGGGAATCAAGCAGAGTTAGAGAGAGAGAGAGAGAGAGAGAGAGTGAAGTGGGAACAATGGAAAATAGGAAGATAAAAACAAACCATACACTTTTCCTCTTTTCTCTCCTTTTAAGAGACTCTCTCTCTCTCTCTCTCTCTCTCTTACAAATTGAACTGTGTTGCTTTCTCTGTTTTTGCTGCATCATAGATTCTTTCACTGCTCCTTTCAAGTCAAAGAAGAAAAACTTAAAAAGAAAAAAAGAAAAAAAAATGGAGGGTGGGAGAAAGGAAGAGCTACAGCTCATGGGCATATATTCCCTTCCAACGTAACCCCACTCATGTTTCCAGATATGGAGTGAGAACATAGGACACCCCCCCAACACCAACTCCTAAAAATTATAAAGAGAAACACACAGCTGCCACAATTTTGAACCCATATACCTATAAATAAATAAAAGGATCATTACCCTTTGATATATTTATGTTTCAATCTTCTACTTCTCTTTCATCCTCAAAACAGCAAAAAAAATGCAAAATCAAAATATGAACTTGGTTTTGTCTACTGATGCAAAGCCTAGGCTTAAATGGACTCCAGAGCTACATCAAAGATTTATTGAAGCTCTCTCTCAACTTGGAGGTGCAGACAGTTAAGTATCTCTCTCTCTCTCTCTCTCTCTATATATATATATATATAGCAAAAATTTAAAAAGAAAAAAGAAATCTTGTTTATGTTCTAATTGAAAAGTTTCAATCTTTTTTCCATGATTATATTTGGGCAGAAGCAACACCAAAGAGTCTGATGAGAATGATGGGAATTTCTGGACTTACTTTGTATCATCTTAAGAGTCATTTACAGGCATTTTTTTCTCTTTTACAATGATTGGATTGATCTTTCTTGATTTTACTAATCAAGAAATGCAAAATTGTGACTTTGTTTATGCTTCTTCTTGCAGAAGTATAGGCTGGGGAAGAGCCAGCAATCACAATCACAATCACAGTCTCAGTCACAGACCAGCATTGAGAATAGGCAAGAAGGTGAGTTATTAAATAATGAATCAGATCAATTGAGAATCTATAGGAAATCTTTTTTTCCCATTTATGTTCTTATATGGGGGGTTTGTTTATAGTTCTGTTTGATGCAGATTACAAAGAGATCCAAAGTAGTAATTGTGATTTAAGAACAGGAATTGCTGAAGGAAATCAAAATACAATTAATGAGTACGAGTTTATCTATTCTTCTTTTGGATGAATTTGGATTGATATGATCATACAAATGAATTTTAAAATTGATTCAAAGTTCTGTCTTCAACAGAAGCTTCCAGATATCTCAGGCTCTCCAAATGCAAATGGAAGTACAGAGAAAACTTCATGAACAGATTGAGGTAAAACCAAGAATCTCTCTCTTTTTCTGTCTCTCTCTTTCTGTATATATATATATATATGTATTGGTTAATTAGGCTTCAATTGGGTTTGAACTTCTAACCTTACAATTTTAGAGACGACTCAGTAACATTGAGTCATTCGTGTATCAAAAACATACTGATTGAATTAGCAATATAACTTTCAGGTACAAAGACATTTACAGCTGAGAATAGAAGCTCAAGGGAAGTACTTACAATCAGTATTAAAAAAGGCACAAGAAACACTTTCTGGATATAATTCTTCTTCCATGGGAATAGAACTTGCTAAAGCTGAACTTTCTCGATTAGTCTCAATGGTTAACAATGGATGTCCAAGCTCTTCAATCTCAGAATTAACAGAAATAGGAGGTTCAAGCTTAAAAGAAACAGAAAGGAAACAAATGAGAGGTACAGTATGTTCAATGGAAAGTTCTTTAACATCATCTGAAAGTTCTGGGAGAAAGGAAGATACGCAACAAAAGAATGAAATTGGTGATACTAATAAGTCCAATTCTGTTTCTATTGAACTTCCTTTAATGGATATTCACCCTCAGGACAAGCCATTGAATAATCATCTAAGCAATCAAGTGAAGAAGAGAAGTTGCAGCACATTTTCTGATGGTATCTGTGTAGAGCAACAGATGGCGAAAAGATCAAAAAGTGGACAATTGAGAATATTTGATCTCAATAGTCATTATCAGAATGACTTTGAATCAGGTTCAAAAGTAATAGACTTGAATTTGCAAGGGAATTGAACAAACTCTTACACTGGGAAAGGTTTTAGCAATATAATCTATGCAGCAGTAAGGTTAATTGTTAAGAGTTGAATCTTTGTTTATAAACTATGTATATTGGTGTATGTAATGGACCCCCTGAAACTTTTCAAAGTATATCCTTATCAAAAGATGGTATAATATATATATATATATATATATATATATATATATATACACATCTCTCTCTTTCTCTCTCTCTAGCTGTTGGGGATCATAGAGTTCTAATTGTTACTGTATAAACCTAAATCATTATTTTTTTAACTTCACAGTATCGATTTTAGTATCACTTAATAAAAAAAATCATTGATAAAGCATTTCTGAATTAACAAAGAAATAGGTTAATTAGTCAAATGATTTCTATGGATTAAATTGTATTTGATGCATCCAGGTGACTTATACTTGCAATTTTATTGGATATCTCCAAGGAGACGTGACAGAAAGTTCAATCTTGTCAACTACATGTTGACAACAACATTTCTATCAACCATCGTACTGTTGATTATGCCAGAAATTACATGGGCTTCTACTAAATTTGGCAACAGACAGGAATGGAATGTTTAGGCTGCTCATATCATCCTCCTAGTCTTTCAAAGTGAAAAGAACACACACCCACACATATTTAAAAAAAGGTATAAAGAAGATGTTTAATTTAAGAAAAATAAAGTTAAAAAGCAGCAGCAGAATAATACCAGAGGAAGAAATAATCATAGCTGCAAAATCATTAAGAACCCAAAAAAGGGTGAATCATTGGCTAAACCATGCGTATGGTTAAATACATTAGTTCTTAAGGAACATAGATCAATTTTGCTGCTAGGCCTGCAAACTCAATTATTAAACGCACCACAATGGCCAATATATGCAGCCTATCTTTTTCATTTTTCTTAAGCAATCCTTGTGAAAGGGATATTGGCAATGCAAGAGATGGATCATCCATTAATCATTCATAGTCATTGGCTTCTTGCAGCTTTTCTTTTTCTGCTTTTAAACTTGTCTGAATCTTCTTCATTGCTTCGAGGTATGCTACTTGATGACCAGCTAATTTTAGAAACCTGAAACATTAATTCTAATAACTTGTATCGCGTTCCCTCGTTGTAGGAAAAAGCTTCCCCTACATGACTTCAGATGTCAATGAGGTGTCCGGCAAATCCTATGATTACATTGTCGTAGGGGGAGGCACTACCGGTTGCCCCCTGGCAGCTACCCTTTCGGAAAGATTCTCTGTGCTATTGGTAGAACGAGGAGGCTCCCCTTATGGGAATCCGTTGGTATTGAATAAGTTGTATTACGGTTTCTCACTGCTTCAAACTGATGAATTTTCGTCCGTGGCTCAAAGCTTCATCTCCAAAGATGGAGTTACAAGCCATAGAGGGCGAGTGCTCGGAGGATCATCAGCCATAAATGGTGGCTTCTATAGCAGAGCTAGTGATGATTTTGTTAAAAGAGTTGGGTGGGATGAAGAGCAGGTGAAGGAAGCTTATGAATGGGTGGAGTCCAAAATTGTTTCAAAGCCAGAGCTAACCATGTGGCAATCTGTTGTTGAATTTGGTCTCCTTGAAGCAGGATTTCTTCCTTATAATGGGTTCAGCTGGGAACACCTTGAAGGAACAAAAATTGGTGGAACAATGTTTGATGAATTTGGTATAAGGCACACCTCAGCTGATCTTCTGGGTGCAGGGAATCCAGAAAATATCACAGTTCTTTTGACTGCAACTGTAAAGAACATCATTTTCCATAGTAATGGTAAGTAAATATATCTTCACATGGTATTAAAGAGGCTGATGCTCATGTGTTCTCTCCCAATGATGCAGGTACAGGAAATGAGAGAATAGCTAGTGGCATTAGGTTCATAAAAAGCAAAGGCAGCACAGATCAAACTTATGAAGCATACCTCAACCAACCAGCAAGTTCGAGTTCATGGGGTGATGTTATTTTGTCAGCAGGAGCATTAGGCAGTCCCCAAATCCTAATGTTAAGTGGCATTGGACCAGAAAAGCATCTCAAGAATTTCAGTATCCCACTGGTGCTGGACTTGAAAGGCGTTGGCCAAGAGATGCAAGACAACCCTGCCATCGCCATTTTAGCAGACACAACAGCAGAATATCAGCTGCCAGATACGCCTCAAGTCTCAGGCATAGCAAAAGACTTCAAATTCATAGTACAAGCAGGAATCATACCAATAAGTTTCAATGCAACCAGGATGCCAATTGCAATAAAGCTTGCATTCCCAGAATCTAAGGGGAAGCTGAAATTGTACGACACAGATCCAAGGCAAAACCCTTCAGTGAAATTCAACTATCTAGCAAAGGAAAAAGACATGGAGGGATGCACAGAGATGGCTCAAGTAATTCAAAGGGTAGCAAGGTCTGATTCTGTTGCTGTGTTCTTGAGGACTAAACCACAGAATAATTTGATATCCAGTACTCATGAACTGAGAGATTTCTGCAAGAAAAATGTTGGGACTTATTATCACTACCACGGTGGTTGCACTGTTGGATCAGTTGTTGACAAGGATTACAAAGTCTATGGAGTAAAGGGCTTGAGAGTAATAGATGGTTCAACTTTCTTGGAATCCCCAGGCACAAACCCAATGGCTACCCTATTAATGCTGGGAAGGTATCAAGGGATCAAGATTCTTACAGAAAGGGAGAGTACTTCTGTATTTACTAATCAAGAACACCCATAGCAAAGTCTTATTAGCTTTAGCTAAATATCACCATTAAAAAATCTTATTAGTTGTTCCTGGCAAACACAGTTGTTATAATCAATTCAATATACTAAGCTTATATTTCATTTTACACAATCAAAGGGCATAATCACTATATTACATCATAAATTCCTTTTTATGTTTTGAATTTGGAATTTTTCTTTTTAACTATATATGAATTGAAAACTGCAAAAAGTGAAGGAAAAAAAATTATACGTGTTATTTATTATCCAAGCAGAAATGTAAACTATGTACATGCTATTAAAAGAAACACACAAAAAATGTGAAAATCTTCTTACAAAAATTCATCTAACCCTCCATTTCTTGATCAAGTGTTGGATTTGAGGAAGACAAATCATTAGATTGAGTTGAAGGAGTCTGATTAGAATCCTCACTTCTCCTACTACTATTGAAAGAAAAACTAACCCAAACTTCTCTTTCAAATCTCCTCCTCTCTCTTCCTTCTTCTTCTTCTTCTTCTTCTTCTTCTTGTTCATCATCTCTCTTCTTGCCTAACTCCACCTCATCAACAGGCATCTTATACCTGCAAACAGGGCAAGACCCATGAATCCCCAACCACTTCTCTATACAATTAGCATGAAACCTATGCTCACAGGGCATCTCCTTAGCAACCCCACCAAGCTTCCACTCCTCCAAACAGATCACACACTCACCATCCTTATCTTCAATTTCTGCAATTTCCACACTAGGCATAGCCTCAATTGATGCTTTTGAGGCAGGTGGATGACCATTCTTGCTAGCCAAATCTCGAAGAAGAGAATCCAAACTTGCAGTTCCTTCAATTACAACCATCCCTTGAGTAAAAGGGTTAATAAGGATGATTCTTTCATGTGGGGTAGTTGTCTGTTGAGTTTCTTGATCTGGGTTATCTCTCTGAGATGAAATTGTAGTGGTTGTGGTGGTGAAGCCTAAAATGAAAGGCAAAAACAAAGAAAGATCTCTATGCCTTAACATCCTTTCAAAAGCAGAAGACAATTCAGGTACTTCGGTTTCAGAGGCCATTTTAGAATCTTGATTTTTTCTTTTTCTTGATTCTTGAAAAAAACCAAGAGAGAGAGAGAGAGAGAGAGATTAAAGAATGAAATTATGCGGTGTGAGACAAATAATGGTAGAATAAGAAGATTTTAAGAGAAATGGTGAGCGCCCACTGAAAGACAAAGAAAGAAGGTAGTAGAAAGATCTGGAATTTGTGTAAGGAACTGTTTGAAAGATCAAGTCACCCAAACAGTCTTTTTCAGTACAAACTTGAACAAGAGAAATATTTTACAGCCTGTTTAGATAGGGTACCAATTCTATGAATTAAGACTCATTATCAATTCTAATTCCTGAATCAAAACAAATTACCAATCCGAATCAAAATAAATCATTAATCCGAATTCTTGAATCAAGTAGTCATAGGTCATTCACCCAAATCAATCAATTTCAAATCATACTCATCATAGAATAGTCTTAAGATCCAAACTTTAAATCTAAATTAGATTTCCCCTTTTCGAATTATATCCATCTTAGGATAGCCTTACGATCCAAACCTTAAATCTGAATTAGGTTTTCTTTTTTCAAATCAGACCTATCCTAAGATAGCCTTAGGATCCATACCTTACATCTGAACTAGGTACCCATTCTATAATCATACCCATCCTAAGGTAGCCTTAGGATCCTTTTCTCAAACAGATCAGGAATATCACTTCATCCACCCATAAATGTCTAGCAACACTCACCTAGATATCCCTATGGTTCTTTTTCCATTCCTCGAATTCCTGAATCAAGCAGTCATAGGGTCATTCGCCCAAACCAATCAATCTCAAATCAAACCCATCCTAGGATAGCCTTAGGATTCAAACCTTAAATCTGAATTAGGTTTCCTCTTTTCAAATCAGATCCATCCTAAGATAGCCTTAGGATGCAAACCTTAAATCTGAATTAGGTTTTCCTTTTTCAAATCAGACCTATCCTAGGATAGCCTTAAGATCCATACCTTACATCTGAACTAGATACCCCTTCTATAATAATACCCATCCTAAGGTAGCCTTAGGATCCTTTTCTCAAACAGATTGGGAATATCACTTCATCCACCCATAAATGTCTAGCAACACTCACCTAGATATCCTTATGGTTCTTTTTCCATTCCTCCTACTCAGGTTCACTATCATCAGAATCGCCTTACAGATAAGATAATTTTGATGAGGGGGCAGCTGTGAACCCTTAATTTTACACCCTCCAGTATGCATTTGAACCCTAGAGGCACCTAGGCTCGGTAAACAAACCTCCAGAAGCCAAAATCGCCGAAATTTCAAAAACTGAGAATCTGAGCCTCAAAACTCGAGACTTATCCATTTGGCCTCTGAACTATCCTCATATCATCTGAGATTGCACATCGCCTGGACCCTCTAACTTGCCGTCTTGCAGGATTTGAAGATCGCCTACACGTGTGCTAGAGATCGGAGTTATTTCTGAGCACATCACTTATCACAATCAAAAGACTCAAAAATTGAATCATACAACTGGGTGAGTTGCTCTGGAGGCGTGGTGACATCGACTCCAAAGTGGGTTTCTACCAATCGAAGGGACTCATAAGCTCGACAGAGTTCAGCGCGAGACAACACTCCATCTTTGTTGAGATCGAGCAAGGCGAAAGTGTCCTTCACGCTTTTTTTGAAGTGGTTTTCATCGCCAACGAAGTTTTTTGAAGTGGGCTCGATTTCGACGAGCTCCACGTGTACCCATAAGCTGATCTCCATTGTTGATCTGCAACAACTCTCGAAGAAGACAATGATCGCCATCGCCGATCTGCAGCAGCTCATGAAGAAGATGACGATCGCGCAAAACATCCAAAAACAATCCATGCCATTATCATCCACAGAGAGAGAGGTTCTCGCAAAAATTATATTCAATCTATAACACTCATTGATTTTTCAGTTAATTTATGTGGATTATTAACAATAGAATGAGGGTGAATTTAAGGGAAATTGAGAGGAATAAAGGGGAAATTAATATTTATTTTGTTTGATATATATATATATTTTTTAAAAGGTGAAATGAGCAATTCACTTATTTTTCTTATATAAGTTAAAATTGATTACACTTTAAATTGGAAGTAAAAAATTTTAATTTTTGGTAGGAGATTATAATTTATTTTATAATTCTTTTTATTCTTATCAATTTAACAATATTCAATATAAGTCCTTATATATATTTTACGTTAATATTATCCTATAAATATTTTTTATGTTTAAATATTTCAATAATATTAGATGAAATTTATATTACTTTCCTAGAATCACTTCTAACGTGAATATAATAAACTTATATTTCTTTTATTTAAAAAATTTAACATGACATATTTTATTATTATTAAAAATTTATAGGTATTCTTTTTATTATTTATTTGGTACTTTTTTATCTTTTTACAATTATAATTCTCGTTCCTTCTCTTTCATTCAAACAAAATAATACTATTTTTCCTCCATTTCCTTTATTATTAATCATAGGACAGGGAGGAAGTTATTTTAAAGGGAGGGAAGGGGAAGGAGAAAATTTCAACTTATTTTATTTGACAAATTAAAATTTGATTAATAAAGGAAATTTGATTAATAAAAGGAATGGAAAAAAATAATATTATTTTATTTGAATGGGAGGGAAGGGACGAAAATTATAATTATAAAAAGATAAAAAAATATCAAATAAATAATAAAAAGAACACCCATAAGTTTTTAATATAAAATTTATTAATCATGTTAAATTTTTAAAAATAATTTTTAAATAATAAAAACTTGTGATCACTATTAATAATTTTGAAATAGAATTAAATATATTGAAATGAATTTATTAAAAAAAGATAAATTTATTACATTCACGTTAGAAGTAATTATATAAAAGCAATAAAAATCCCAACTAATATTATTAAAATATTAAAATATAATTAATATATATAGGGTAATATTAACGTAAAAGATATATAAGAGTTTATATGGAATACTGTTAAATTGATAAGGGTAAAAAGGGCTATATAAATAAATTATAATCTCCTACCAAGAGTTGAAATTTTTTACACCCCAATTTGGGGTGTAACCAATTTCAACTTATGTAAGAGGAATATGGTGAATTGCTACCTTCTCCTCCATTCCCTTTAAAAAAAAAATAAATAAATAGATGCCAAATAAGATATATATTAATTTCATCTTCATTTTCTTCCCTTCCCCTTAAATTCACTCTCATTCATGCATAGTTTAAATTTGCCAAACAAAATAAATTAAAATTTTCTCCATCCCCTTTCCTCC
Source organism: Vernicia montana (assembly GCA_949750685.1). Lineage (NCBI taxonomy): Eukaryota > Viridiplantae > Streptophyta > Magnoliopsida > Malpighiales > Euphorbiaceae > Vernicia > Vernicia montana. The sequence continues at coordinate 12,262 of CATKHJ010032214.1, read as the reverse complement.
CTTTAAAATAACTTTCCTTCTCCTCCCTATCATGTTGCCATGCAAAGTGTAAGGGAGGGTATGAGTATTTTAATAGAGATTGATAGTGATGGTGGTGGTAGAGATATTTTAGGTATTAATAATTATTTTATTATTTTTAAATTTTATTAACGAAATTTTGAAGAAATTTGAATGGAAAGGCTAATTGTTTTGACGAAATCAAATTTTATGAATTAAATAGTTCATTTGTCAAACTGTAGGAATCAAATTATTGATTTAGATAAATCTTAGAGAGTAAATCGTAAATTACCCTAATAAAATTTCCAATTTTCTGGTATGAACTATGAAGCATGGGTTATATATATTGTTATAGGTATCGTCACCGACTTGTACATTTCTGACTTTTTATTAAATTGTACGAAATTAATTTATAAAAATATATGATTACTAATGGGTGTTCATTATCAATCTTATTCTTGCATCCAGACAATTAATATGGTTATAATTAATATGGTAGTCTGGATGCAAGAATAAGATTGATAATGATAATGAACACCCATTAGTATATATATATATATATATATATATATATATATAAACAGTTTCAATATCTTTAAATCAAACTAAACCACTAAATTTTTTAAAAAGTTTTTCAAACCGAACTATTTAGAAGACTAAATCAAATTAAATTACTTGATACAATTTCAATTTGATCCAATTCAATTTATTTGATTTAGTCAAATTAAACTAAATCAAACTACTTGTTCATTATTTGATTTGAACTGTTAAATTGAATTGGATCAAATTGAAATTGTATCAAGTAGTTTAATTTGATTTAGTCTTCTAAATAGTTCGGTTTGAAAAACTTTTTGAAGCAAACTAAAAATTACCGCATTAAATCCATAAACAAAACATCAAAAAGATAAGGAGGTGGGACATCACCCTAATAAATTATATATATAATTTTTACCTACCCTAGTTTTTAATTTTCAAATTGTTTTTTTTTTAATTTTTAATTTTTATGATATATTTTTCTTTTATTTTTTACGACTTCACCTATTCAAATTTTTGTAACTCTTTGATCCTATATCATATATTAATTAATTACTTTTAAGGTTTGGTTTTTGTTGTTCACCCCTTTCATTATTCTTCCAAGTATTGATTTTTGCTATTTATCAAAGTTATTTTTTTTATTAATTGGAATTGTAATTTTAATTCAAACCGTTTTACAAATTGAACCAAACTATTTTATTACATTTTGATTTTTATAAGTAAATAGTTTGGTTTGATTTATAATTTCTTCAAACCACTATTTTCAATTTAATTTAAAATACTTTTTTAAATTGCACCAAACCAAACCATAAACTCTTAGATGCAATGTTTTCAAGGTTCTGTTTGTTTAACGGAAAATAACTTATCTTTGAAAAATATTTTCCAAGAAAAATATTTTTTAAAAAAATATTTTCTCAAAAACTAATTTTCTGTTATTTGGTTACAATATTAAAAATTTCAATTTATAAGACTATAAACATATTTAAATTTATAATAATTTTGTAATTTTAAAATTTTATTGTTAAATATGAGAAAAAATACATAAAAATGATAAATTTAGTGATCGCCGACGGTGGCTAGGGATGGTTGGCAGCGACTAGCGGTAATTTGCGGCGACTGGCGTTAGTCATCAATGATCGTTAGTAGTGAATATTGATGATCGGCGGATTAATAAATTTATATTTACATATTTTTCTTTGATTATAATGAATTTGTCAAAATTTGGAAAATAACTTTCTGTTTTGAAAAATATTTCAAATATTTCCTTAAAAAAAGACTTAATTTTTCATTGACCAGGAAAATATTTTTTATTGACTAATTTTTCAAAACATTCTAAACATCAAAAAAATATAAAAATTATTTTTAAAAAAATATTTTCCATAAAACAAACGAAGCTTAAATCCTTTTTGGAGTAAAATCAATAAAAGTACTCATTCAAACAAAAGTCATGATAGATAAATCTACTTCTGAGAAAAATGTATCATCAATATAATGGAAACTAATTATAATAATAAATTTTATTTATGATATATTTAAATATTAAATTGGATTTTTTTAAAAAAAAAAAATAAATATTGGTTATTACTTATGTGACATTTGGTAAAACTGAAAATTAAGTGCTGAAAATTTAAATTCTGAATTTTAAGTGCTGAATAAAATAAGTGATATAATTTTTAAATAGTAAAAGTATTTAAATATTTAATCACTTATTGCATTCAGTATAAATTTTAAATTAAAAATTTTGACTTATCATTTTAAGTGATTTTTTATTTAATTTAAACTTTTAAGATATAATTATCAAACAAATTTAAAACGATTAAGTGCTGAAAATTTTAATTTTAAGTGCTAAATGGTGTTATCAAACACAACCTCTATATATATATATATATATATATGCGTGTAATTAATCATATGAGATTTATAAAAGGAAAAAGTCTTAATTACTAATAAAAACTCGATTTTTTGTTTTTATTTTTATTAATTAATTATGCATTTTATAATTATATCAATTTAAACATTAAATCAACTTTTAAAAAATAGTTATATAATATTATTTTGCTAAGGAAAATCTTATATTTTTCTTGTAAACACAATTGATAAATATTAGTTTTACTTATATAATTAAAGGCAAAAGTAGGATTTTTGTTTCTTCAAACAATTAAAATATTAAGTTGATTATTTAATTAAATTGGAGTTCAAAAATAATGATAAAATCTCATTTGTTTTCTTTGATTATAAAATTATTTTTTATTTTAATTACATTTTGGTCATAGATTTTATCATAATATAACTAGACATTACATATAATTATAAAATATTTCTTAAAGTAAAATTAATTAAAAAAATGAAATATCATGGGTTTGTTTAATAATTAAAACAAAAGAAAATTATGATAAGTTTTGCTATTCATGAGAAAAAAAAAATAGAGGAGCTAATACGTGGAAAGATAATAAAATATTTAATCTTTAAAGGCTTATTTTTGGGTTTTTTTTTTTTTTATTTCACACTCCATAAAAAAAATGATAATTATTGTAGGCTATTCAATTAAAAAGAGTTTTACTTAATCATTATTTCAAGAATCAATTGAATTGATGAGTGAGTTTGCTATCTAATTTAATGATTATGATTTAATTTTTTTAGTTAGATTATAAACAAATATTTATTTTCTTATTTACAAATCTTATGTGATTTATTTTTAACATAATACTAATTTTAATATTATAATATCATTTCACCACATAAGAAACAAAACTCATAAAAATAAGATTTTTTTTTTTTTTTTTTTTTTTTTTTATAAAAGGAAAAAATGACTATAATTTATTATTATCTTATCTAACACTTAGATATATACTTACAGTTTGTAGAAACGAGCTAATAGAAAAAAGATTAGACATGTTCATAGTCATCATAAATTTACAAAATTTTTAAAATCTTGACCTATCTAACCCACAATTTTTTTTTTTATAAATCAAAATTGATTATTCGACCATCTAAAAATATATATATATATATTAGACCCGACTCACCAACAAGTCAAATGGAGATATATACGTAAATTCTAAGCTGTTTTTCTAAAGGCTTATGATGGACAACTGAACCAAGCCATTAAATTTGGATTATTAAATAAAATAGAGATTGTTTGTTTATTATTATTTATTACTAACCCCATAGAAAGCTACTTGGCTTGGCTGTGCAGATAATAGATAATGGCATTGTCCATTGATTGTCCACCAATGACTTGTTAACACCAAATGCCACTCGTCATTTTCATTCTCCTCAATTATTACTAACTCAATCAAATATAACAGGTCAAGCATGCCCCAGCCCAACTAAAGAATCCAAGGTTAACTTTCGGCGCCTGTTTCTACTCACACCAAGTGTTCGATAAAAGTCCTGACAGAAAATTTTGTCTGCTTTCTTGCTAAGCCGCGTCATTTGTTTTACCTGCGAGAAATTGTCAAAATGTGCAGGTTTGTTTGATGTAATGTGAGCAGTTCTTTTTTGTCCTGGGTATTTCATGTTTCAACATCTCCACAGTATGGCTCTTATGAATGTTCCTGCTGCCCTCCAATTCAAGACTTGTGATATCTTTGGGAACCACTTAAAAGCTTTTAACTTTCTCCCTATACACACTACAAGTAAGTGGAAGTGGAATGATTTCAAATGTTAATATTTCTTTGTTGATCTTGATCATGTATAAGATACTTGTTTAGAGTACATTGTAAATAGATGTTTTCTGGGTTTATGCTGGATTTTCAATAGGATTTGGCATTTTGTTATAGAGTTTAAATCCGTCGTTTTCATATTAGATTTTCAGATGATGACATTAGTGGCAAAAAGAAGAGCAAATACTCGAAAAGAAAGTGCAAAAACTATAAATATAAGAAGGCGAAAGAAGGTATGCCTTAAAAAAAAAATTATGAGTAGTACTCTGAGTAATCATTTTTGCCAAGTACATTTGACTGAATCCTCAAAAAAAAAAAAAAAAAAAAAAAAAAGGAATATTTCTTGATTACTGTGTTCTGTAGTATTTCACTTTTACTTGATGTAGCTTTATATCTGCATTCTGATTTTAATGGTTTGTAATTTGTTGCCAAATAAAACAGAAATTAAGAGTACAGACCTTTGTTTATATTTTAATATGCTTGCTTGAAGTGTATGTGTATATGAATGTGCCTAGATTTACCATTTTTATGTTCAGAAGGTCCTGGAAATGATTTTCTTGATAAAAGTGTCTTATCTGTCATGTTGGTTTTTGAATGTTTACACCAGTTTAATGGCACGCCTACAAAACCAAGGCTATCAGTGTTCTGTTCAACTAAACAGTTATACGCTATGCTGGTAGATGACCAGAACAAGAAGTGTTTATTTTATGGAAGCACTTTGCAGAAATCTTTCCACAGTAGTCCCCCTTGTAGCACAACTGTAAGTACTAGATCAAGATTCGAAAAACTTGGGAAAAGTTCTTCAGAAAATTATAGATGACACAGAAGTTCTTATTATATGTGTTGCTTGAAAATTTTCCTTAACCACCACTTTTGAATTTGATATCCATTTAATATTTGTGCATTTATCTATAAACTTGCTTCCTTCTAAATTCTAATCCTGGTTCTTTTTGCAGGAAGCTGCTGAATGTCTTGGCGAAGAGCTTGTTAAGGCATGTGTAAATCTTAATATTAACGAGATATCATCTTATGATCGCAATGGTTTTCCACGAGGGGAAAGAATGCAAGCATTTGAGATTGCAATTTCTAGGCATGGATTCTTACCAAGATAGTTCTGCATAATCTTCTCTTGTTAATACACATATTTCTCAAATAATTTTTCTGCACTATAGAAACTAAATTAGCATGGCATATCTTCTATGACAATCTTCATATAGAATTTGTGGATGTTTGTGTAGTAATTAATGTCAAAAAATGTATAAAAATTATAATTAAAAAGATTTAACCCTATGTCTAAAATCTCCTGTTTATTGAATTAGTTTCATTCACAAAAAATAAATAATGGCCGATAAAAATTTTGCTTTTATAATTTTTATCAACTAAAATGATAATTATATATTCAAAAAAAGAAAAAAAAATTCCCCATTTTGAAACAGCGTGACAAAGAAAACGATTGGGGGCTCAATCAGGATGCAGTTACTAACCGTTTGTCATCTTTAGACATTTGAAATTTAAAAACGGTTATTGTGAAACTTGTATAAAAATAAAATAAATTCCCATACTCAAAAACTTATCCATAAATCTCTCAATTTCTTGTTTTTGATAAACTTCTCCCTCAGTTTCTTTATCAAAGTCACTCATCAAGAAAGAACAAAGCAATCTATCTCTCATTAGGGCTTTTCATTTTTCATCTTGCAACAATGGAAGTACAAGATGATATTGGAATCAAAATCTACACTGCATCTCCCAAAAGTGACCCAAAGCCATTCTCTTCTTCTCCTTCTTTCTATATTCCCCATGTCCCCAAAGAACCAGGCACCAAACGACGAGCCGTTGCCAAAGGAGTACAAAAAACTCTCTCTAAAACTTCAATGCTTGTAAACTTCCTTCCTACAGGAACTCTTTTAACTTTTGAAATGATTCTCCCATCTATAATCAAGAATGGACAGTGTACTCATGTTTCTATTCTAATGCTTCTTGTTCTTCTTGGCCTCTGCGCTGTATCTTGCTTCTTCTTTCACTTCACAGACAGTTTCAAAGGTCCTGATGGGAAGGTTTATTATGGCTTTGTCACTCCAAAAGGGTTGGCTGTTTTCAAGCCTGGACTTGCTGTTGAAGTGCCTAAAGATGAGAGGTATAAAGTTGGTTTGACTGATTTTGTTCATGCTGTGATGTCAGTCATGGTTTTCGTGGCGATCGCCTTTTCCGATCATAGGGTTACCGATTGCCTGTTTCCTGGACATGTTAAGGAGATGGATGAAGTGATGGAAAGTTTTCCTCTCATGGTTGGTATTGTTTGCAGTGGCCTGTTTCTGGTCTTCCCTAATACTCGTTATGGCATAGGTTGTATGGCTACTTAGATTAGGGTATTTCTGTTATCATTTTAAGGTTTGTTCAATGTTATCAGTTTTGTACTATTGTATTTGTTGTTTGAAATAATAAATTTTCTATTTCAATGTTTTATCTGTTTTGGTCTACAAAGAAACATGATTTTATTAAATAACAGGTAGAGATTTCAAGAGAAGAAATACATGGAAAAAAAAATTAATCATATTGCCTATTAATCACTACATATTTGTATAGCCTATTAATCGCTACATAGATTCTATACAATGCACTTATCTATCTCCTGCACAGCAAATCTCTCGAAGTCACTGAGATTTGATGATCTTGATGTAAATCATATAATTATACAGTGGTGGAACCTACTCTAGTAAAAGTAAAAATAGCCAGACTGCAATACCTTTTCTCCTAGTGATCTCTGTCTCTATTTGCTCAAATCCTGGTCAGGAAAATTTCAAAAACTGGTTAAGAAGATTAGTCTCATCGGCGAAGAGGTGGTTTCATAAGCTCCAATAAGAACCTGGAGAAGGAAACTATACTTATCGGTCACCACAGCATTTAGCAACATTCCCTTCTTGAAGTTTCTGCCATAGACAAAGCATCTCCCTGGGACCTTGGTAGTGGGCAACAATGTAACCATCCTTGCACCCTTCATTGTAGATTTTCCCGTCGTTTTCATACCTAACTTTTAAACCTTCCTTTTTCATCTGGGCTATCCAAATGCCCATTGCTACATCTTCTAGCTTAAAAATCTGCAATATCAATCATCAACATTTTCAAACAGAATATTTCAGATCCTCTCTACATGTTGTATAGGAGTTGAGCACTTATTCATATCTTTAACAGAATACTGAAGAAAAAACTCTATACAGCTAGTATTATACCTTTAAACGACCTTCTTTATGTCTCTTATAAACTTCATTTGCTATGTCCTGGGACACCACATAACCGGGGCCATGTGCCCAAGGGGGGTATTTCTCTTCAGACCATTCCTTTTTTTTTTTTTTAAAAGACAGACAATAAAGGGAGAGAGATAAGTGATGAGGAATATACAAATATAGTAAGAAAATCAGGGCAAACTAAGAAAGCAGGTAATTTGACATGAAATGCATATTTATTTGCTAGCAATTAAAAACAAAAGTGCTTTCAAAACTCCTAATAAGAGCACACAAATTTTGTCTGATTATCTGTGCATAATATGTATCTAATTGTGATAGCTGCACTCAAGGAATCGGAAAACAATTGCCAAGTATTGATCAACCAAATTTTTATGTACATTTAGGGGCCATTTGTAGGAAGTCTTAAATTTGCACAGCTAGGGTGCAGGTCCCAAACGTTAGAGCACCTAATGCATATGCAGAACTATCTCCAAATTCTGCCTCCTAGAACCCACTCTTTGAGAGCCTATTCATTATGTATTTTCTTTGTTAATCAGTTGAAAGACATCAGATAGTAATATGTAATCCTTTCATCATTAGATCAAGACTAAAGGAATTTCTTTTCTTTTCTTTTTCTTCTTTTTTACTCCAATTAGCAAGACTAGAGAATTACCTCAAGGCTGATATACCATTTGCTATCAGGATTCCGATGAGGTTGCGAATCTGAATTAATGAGCCCATACAGCAATCCATTACTTGCTTTGATCCTCTTTAATGAAGCTAGCACTTCATCCACTCGAACAAATGCATCATCGTCTGTCTTCATGACATATTTTGCTGATGCAACCTCTGTCTGTTTATGAGATGAGGTTAGTAAGACAATGGTTCAGTCATATCTGTATGTTTAAAGAAAGGGGAAGACTTTTACCCCAAAGATGCAGATGGCTAAAGTTTTCCAGGTGATGAGGTTGTAATAATCAACAAAAGGCATTAGCTGTATGTCTCCATATGTTCGTGCTTCATTCCAGAGTTCCTCATTCACTAGTTGATTTTTATGCTGCAATACACCTCAAATAATAAGTGACCCATCTAACAAGCCTGCATGACTACATTGACTTTTTACACCTTTAACCTGTGGCTTGTTGCTCAAGAATACCAAACACACAACAAGCTGGACCTCCATCACACATGACTTAAAAAATAGGAACTCAGGACCCACCCATTAGAGGATTATATCTTTCACGGCCAAATCAAATAGTTTGTGGTTTCACCACAGCACACTATTTGAATTGAGAGAACTTTCCTTTATTCTAAATTTATGGCCAGAAAGCATCAGCACCATAGAAATATGCAAGGGTTTTACTAATGAAAGCTCACCAAACCAACAAAAAAGCGCACTGCTACAGTCCCTGACCGAACTGCAGCATACTGCATCCAAGTTCTTCGAACAGCCATCCTGCGTTTAAAATTGTTTGCTGTGGAGAAAACACCAATAAAGAGATGTGGTGGTTTTTTGGGAGATAGAGGAGCCGATTTGAGTGCTTCTAGATCAATTGCATGTTCTGAATCCTCTGATGTAGGAAGGCCACTAGCCACAACAGAAATTAGCTTCAAATCTCCAGATATCCTAACTTCACTAACCAGCCATGGCTCCAGGGTCTGAATAAACAAGAAATCAAAAGAGAATATAAATCCAATGAAACTGACTTGACCCCAGTAAAATTATAAAAATTACACAAATAACAAAGTCAAGAAAGTACTTCGCGGTATGCAAAAGATGTTATGTGCTTTCCATCAACAGTTGTCTGGATTCCCTCTGACCCTACTCTAATTGTTGCAACAGATAAATAACCTTGCTTAAAGGGAAAATATCTTCTGTTTTTAGATCCCTCCTGAACCATCGTAGACCTCCTTGAACCTTCAGAATGCATGCTAGCCACCCGGGTATCATTTCTACCCACTATTGTGTTACACTGATCCAACTCATCCACTAGCATATAAAACACATATGGTTATCATCGCTCGTAAGAGTGAATAGAGAAATGTAAAATAGGCCCATTAAAGCAGGCAAAACAAAAGAAATTGAGAGACAGACAGACAGACAGAGACAGACAAGGTACTGGTGAATTATAGCACCTTGAAACATATAGACTAATTATAATCTAATGGATCTCAAACTTGAAAAGGAAAAGAAGCGAAGAACAATAAGATACGCAATAACTAAAGGGAAACACTTAGATTTGGCTTGGAAAACCTTTCCCACTTGCTCTCAATGGCTCAGAAGTAATATCCATTTTGAAGAGATACAAAACCAAACCATGAACATCTTACTGCAAATATATGTTTCATAAAAAAAACAACCAAAATATAGCTCTACCTTTCTTATTCTTTTCAGGAGTAGGAGAAGGGCAACGCTCCTCTTCACCCCAATCATGAGCTACAGTCCAGGTGTTTTGAACTATTACTGGATCCTCGGTTATCTTATCGCCATGAAGCCTAACATTGTAATGCAAAATGATGGGTGGATCAGGTTCCCCAGGAAGTGCTTCACCTGTTAAGTCAATCCTAAAATTCCCGAGAAGACCATTTGGAATGCCGATAATTGTTATGGAAGAACCCTGAGTCAGGCCACAGGGAAGCCGCAACTTAGAACCGCTACTCTGAAGCACTGTGGCATTCACTTTGTTAAGAAAATGAGGACATTGCTTCTCTTTTGCTCTCCTATTTAAACTTTCATTTGTATAACCACGTCTTTCCTCTTCAATTGAAGCCATCAGGTTATTCCATGCACTCCCAGCTTCTTTAATAGCCTCTACTCCATTAGGTAAAACCTGAGCTTGATCAATCAAGTGTCTCAGTAGATTCCATGTTTGCAAAGATTTTTGCTCTTCATTGGAAATATTCCTCTGAGCAAACAAACTTAAGACAATGGTTTCAGTAGAAATCACTTTATTAGAATTCTCAGGATTTTTAACTGCAGGTGGAAGTGTACCCTGCACCCATTCAAGAGGATTAGTTGCATTGGAGAGGGCATTCATCAGATAACTTTCTCCAATATGATTTTTCATGAGACCATATCTTAGGATCAACAGCATAAACAAGGATGCAATCAAAACACCACCATACCATCTCTTCATTCTGTTGATTATAAAGATGCATCAAAATATCGGATGTGGATTTCTGTTTTGATTGAACTTAAAGGAATCAATACCCCCAGTAAATAATCGTCATGTGAACAGTGAACAAATCTCTTAAAAACAAATTTTGTAAAGCAAGTCCACAGGCTGACATGCTAATGAGAAGTAAATAGGATCATTATATCTGACAAAAATAACTGACATCTTTAGAACAATAAGAACCAGAGCGGAGATGAAAATGTAGAAGGCTTAGATCCTCTAATCACGAGCCAGCTATCTGACCGAACCAACTATCAAGCTCTGAAAATTCATGCTCCTGCTGTGACAATCCACAGTTCAATTACTCAGTAACTTAAAGGCAATTCCACTGCATATAACTTCCACATGAAATGTCTTGTGAAAGATAGTCAAGCACGATATATAATTCATCAATCCATTAACAAGCATAAAAGTTTTCAACAAAATAATCTAACATTGTGTATGCATAATAAAGATCAAGTAAGCTCAAGGTCTAGTCAATGATCCATGAAAAAAGAGTATCTAATAGAGAAGTTTCAGAAAGTGATGGTAACAGATACTGTCAATATAGTACTAAAGAACATCAGCACCAAGGCAATCGAATAGATGGATTTTAACAAAACAAATGCAGGAAACTCACATAAGATTATTTCTTAACCAAAAAACTGAAATTGACTTGCTGTGACTTGTTTTTCTCAGAAAATACCGAAGCATTGTATTGAGTTCATTCACAAGGAAGCATTGGATCTTGAACCATTTTCTAAAGAGCCAAAGCTTTCTTCCCCAATTAAAAATCCAAAATTGACCATCACTTCTATTAACAATTATCTTGGGAGGAGGGAGGAGGGGGGAGGATTATCAAAATTGAATTTTTTTTATGAACATTCAACATTCTACTCAAAAAATGAAATAACAAATAAGTCTATGAAGTCAATGCCTCACCTAGCCCGTTGCTAATTGGTCATCTTGGAGGGAACAGTTGTATTGTTTCCACATGTGATTAAACCAGCAAAAAATTTATATAAAATTCTCTGATGACCACTTCATTAACTAGAACGATCTAGTGGTAAACGTAAATAACAATATTTTAAGACGACAGAAGTAAGATCACCAAAACTAATGGTTACGGTCAATACTAGAATAAAGAAATTGTTGATTATAAAATAATAAGAAGCAAATTCAAATGAATTCAAATAAATAGAGTTCTCAAACACAAATTTGTCTCTAAACTGTTCATTTCTGTTCCATTAAAATAAAATTTTTCCTTAAAATATCAACGCGCAATTCCCATTTTTTCTTCCTTGTACAATAATAATTTCCAGCTGAATTAACCTGAAAATGCCATCGCGTTGCCTTGACCAAAACGAGTCAACAAGCCAACATTGACACGGCAATAATAATAATAATAATAATACATACTAAAAGGACAAAAAAAAATCAAATCAAATAAAAAATTTATAAATTCGAAAAATCTATAAGAAAAATCTGTATTATTGCCATGGTTGATTGCTCGAAAATGCGAGAAAAAAATTAAAAAAAAAACTAAAAATTATCAAATTCTTTACTCATTCAAGCACAGAACAGAGCACTAACTTAAAAAAAAAAAAAAAAAAAAAAAAAAAAAAAAAAGAGAGAGAGAGAGAGAGAGAGTAAAGTCTAATAAATGTCTCAGCTCCTCAAAATATTCTTA
>CATKHJ010032175.1:0-10687 GCA_949750685.1 Vernicia montana | reverse complement strand
TGTGTGTGTATATATATATGTATATATGTGTCTATATGTGTGTGTGTGTATATATATATATACATATATATGTACACACACACACACACACACACACACACACACACACACACACACACATATATATATATATATATATATATATATATTTGTAACAGTTTAATATATATAGACTTTTATGATTAGTGGACAGTATGTAAGAGTATTTTTTATGTTAATAACATGAAAAGTATCATATGAACAGATGTCGAGATGTGTGACTGGCGATGGTAGTACATCTGATTGACCTCGTGGTCGTGGTTTGTTACATCTAGCATCGAGCCATATAAGCCTACGACCACCAGTACCTCCACCACCGCCACATTCAGGCTCTTTACCTCTAACACCACCTTCTTTACCTTCTTTGCATTTGATTCATCCCTCTACTGCTGCACATTTCTCTATTTCTGGAGCTCCCTCTACTGTTGTACTTTTTTCTACTTCTGCAGCTCCCTATACTACTGTATCTCCCTCTACTTCTGCATCTCCCTTTACTTCTGTAGCTCTCTCTACCGCTACACCTTTATCTACTTCTGCAGCTCTCTCTACTTTTGCACCTTCATCATCGCGACCAGCTGGTACACCTGATGCTGATGATGATGAGCCATATATTGTTCCTCCTCATGAGTTGAGACCTACATCACTTTGCTGGGTTCGAGGTATGTTAAAATTATTATAATATTATAGTATATAATTTTAATACTTTTCAAATTTATTTGTAATATTTAATTCTTTTGCAGTTTGCATCCGTCTAAAAAATGCTCCCGTATATGCGCACAAATATTCAAAGAAAAAAATTGACTCAAAGGGATACACGTGGAAGAGGGTGGCTAAAGAAATGAAAAAATTCTATTGGGTTGAATTCAAGATATGTAATAATTTAAAATCTCTATAAATATGTAGTAAATTAATTATAATTTAATTGTTACCTAACTTCTAATTTTATTTTATTTAAATTGTTAAAGAAACAATTTTAGTAGCATCATACGATCGATGCCTTAGTTAAGATAGCCTTCTATAAGAAGGTTGCATTGCGTTACAAGGACTTGCTTCACGATGTGAAGCACATGGAGAAGAAGACCTGGATGCCAAATGAGGCCTGGGAGAGATGGCATCAACATTGGGCTAGTCCCGGGTTCCATAAGCTATCTCATCAGGCCAGCAAGAACAAAAAGACAGAGAAAGGCGGTCTAGGATTTGGTCCGTCTTTGCACACTGGAGGGTTTATACCCTATGAGGAGCACGCCAGATGATTGGTAATTATTTTCATTTATTTTTCAAATTTTTCTTGAAGTTTTTTATTTTACTAGGTAATATATTTCAATTATTAACAGACTCGGCAATTGGGATGTCAGCCTCTGCCCGTTGAGGTCTTCGTTCGCACACACACTAAGAAGAATGACGGACAGACATTTGTTGATACCATAACATAAAGGATTCATGTAAGTAACAAAATGGTTAAATTAAAAATAAAATTATTTATTTATAATGCTATACTATTATGATAGTCACTAATATTGTATAAAATGCAAGAGAATATCAATAACCACCGTAAATAGTTGTCGCAGCCAGCCCCAAGATCCACCGAGCCTCGTCAGGTGGACGAGAGGGAGTTATACCTTCAGGCTGTTGGGGGCCGAACAAAGGGTAGGATTTTCGAAATCGATTCTCAGGAACCGTATTTTTATGGACATCCCAGTGCCAGTACTTCTTCTGCCCCACTACCCCCTTCATCCAAGGACATACATCGGGAGGTGGATAGGCGAGTAGATGAGAGGTTGAGGCCTATGGAGGAGTGTCTATGGAACGTATCAGCGGCCCTTGGGATACCTTTACCACTTAATTTTTTATCGTAACCTATTGCTCCGCCTGCTTCAGACCAACATCAGCCTGCTCGTCCACCTGTTCTAGAAGATAGTGTTGATGATGATGATTATTTATTGAATGATCCGGCTGGCGTCAATGATCACACTACATATCTTAGTTATATATATATATATTTTTTTTTACCGACGGAATTTTACTTTCAGATTTTTTACTATTTATTTTATATTAGCATATTATATTTTGTTATGTTTATATAATATTATAACATAATGTTTTGTATATTTATTATTTGCATTAATATAAATTAACATATTTATTTTTATATTTATGATTTTGAGAATTTTAATATAATTGCAATTAAATTAAATTATAAATAAAAAAATTCATATTCAATATTTACTGACGAATTTTTTTTTAATTACCGACAGAATTTATTTATTTTATTTATTTTTTATTAATTACCGATGAAATTTATTTATTTATTTATTTTTTATTACTTGCCGACGGATTAACGACGAAATTTTCTTATTTTTTTTTATAACTTGCTAACAGATTAACGATGAAATTTATTTATTTTGTTTATTTTTTAATTAATTACCGATGGACAAGGCCGTCGGTAAATGTTATCGACGGTATATCCATTGGTAATTTACCAACGGACTAGTTTTTCCATCGGTAATAAATTACCGACCATGGTCTTTATGTCAAATAATTTCCGTCGGTAATCCTATTTACCGACAGAATATTCCATCGGTAATAAGGGTTTTTCCGGTAGTGTTGATTTTTGTTGGTTCTAATTTGGTATCTTAGATTTCGAAGAAGCATAAAACAGTGTCCAAATCGTCTACCGAGGCTGAATACCATGTTGTGGGAGCTGCTACTTCTGAAATAATTTGTCTACAATCACTTCTAGGAGAAATTGACTACAAACCTTATCAAGCTCTTAAATTGTGGTGTGATAATCTTGGAGTAACATTTATGACAGCAAACCCAGTATTTCATTCACGAATAAAACTGTAATACCCCGAATATTCATGCATGAACTTCTATGTGATAATATGTGTAATTATGTGTAGTACATGAGCCAAATTTATTTTATACTATGATAGAATTGGGTTAGTAGAAAGTGGATCATATTCCCCACTAACACCATATTTTATATATATATTTGCTTATGTCTAGGTTCATTGAATCTAGACACTTGCTATCATTTTCTTTTCATCTTCAAAAGCTCTTAAAAGCAAGTGACAAAAAGCTTTCTTCTTTCTTCTTCTTCTTCTTCATCTTTTCTTCTTCTTTCTTTCTCCATTTGGCAAGAGTGAATCTCCATTAAAGGAAAAGCTTCAAGGAAAATTATCTAAACCATTTTCTTTATTTAGATCTTGAATTATTATGCTTGTTGCTTTGAGGGAGTTTTTTTCTTCTTCTTATCTTTTTCTTTTGGTTTACCCAAATGAGTTTCTACAAAAGAGAATTTCTTTGAGAAAATGCTTTTAGATGATGATTTATAAACATGATTTGCAAGTATGATTTATGAGTATGGAGAGTTTGAAAATGGATTTCAAAAGATGATTTCAAGTTTTCCCATTTTGATGATAATGGGTTTGATTAAATGAATTTTAGAATCCTTTGTTGATTCTATATTTGGATTGATGATATGAGTTAAGTTTTGAGTTTATTTGATGATAATGAAGTTAGGTTTAATTGGGTTAAAAGTTAGGAGATTTTCTTCTCTAGCAATTTGTAAAATTTTGCTTAAAAATGTTCTTTATGAAATTGTCCCACCATTGAACCCACCACTAGGGCTCCACTCGTGAGACAAGCTTTTTTAATTCTGGATATTTTTCCATTGTCCCACGGGTGAACCCACCACTGGGGTTCCACCCGTGGGACAAGCTTTTTCATTCTGTCCATTTGTCCCATAGTCACACGGGTGACCCCACCACTAGGATTTCACCCGTATGACAAGTATAAATATGTTTTTAATTCTTCAAGTGGCATGATGATTTGATACATGTTTCCAACCAATATGAAATGTAATTGAGAAAGGAATTGGACATTGGTCCAAGGTCTAATAGGTTTCAATAGTTAAAATATAGGAATCGATTATTGAAGTATTGTTATTTTCTATAGATTCTCATAGAGATATAAGAAATGAGGATGATGGAGGATGTGACCATCATATGTGTTTGCTATAGAGATTGATTCAAGTCATTTTGAAGATTGCATTGATTAAGGTGAGTGATACTTATACTATTATGATTGTGTTTTGAATCATGAGGCATAAATGCCTAATTCTTTCAAGAACTTCCAAATGATTGTTAATTATTGTTGAATATCCTTATTGTGATATTAGTTTCATTGAATTTATGAAGCATGATTGATCCAAGACTATGTTTATTGTATGACTATGATATGAACCTCTAAAGAACCAATGCATGACTATGATCCGTGATTCATGATCCCTTTTGTGTAAATATCCATGACCATGAACCCAAGCAGAAAACCCCAACTCTGATGTGGGGTAAGACATCAGGCATTGTGCACAATGTACTCCGTTGGATAAAGTAAAGTATCCAAGCTCCAGCTAGGAAGGGCTATGGTATCCTAGCCGTGAGATCTGATCAATCTTGCGCAGAGATGAGGGTATGCTCCTTTAAGAAGAGCCTCTACCTCCCATGTTCATGATTGAATATGTTCTATGTCTCAGTTCTCGGTAACGCCTAAATGGCATATACTCATTCTCATAGGGAACGTTAAGACTTATGAACCTCTATTCAAGTTATCGCTATTTTTGCTAAACATGATATGTACATGATGAATGAACCATGAACTATTGTTATTGTTAACCCATGAACCATTGCTATTGTATAAACCTCATGAACTATTGATATTGCATGAACCATGAACTTTTCTTGTAAGCCATCCTTGAAACACCAAGCTTCACAAGTATGGTAGTATAATTATTACTCACTACTTTATCTCATTAGTGATTCCATTTTTTAGGTGAGCTGTAGTTTATCAGTTAAGTTTCCAAGGTATTCTTCTTCTCCAATCCTCGAAAACTTTGGTGATCAATATAAAGCTTAATTCCTCATTTTGATTAATTATTAATTGTAAAGATAATGATTCGAACCTTAGATGCTTCATGGTAAATGGATGGTATATGTATTCATGTTACATGTATAGGATGAATATTCTTTTGGTCTTTAAGGCATTGATTATGAATGATGTAATATGCAAGATAACATAAGATATAATTATTGATGAACTTATGAATCATGAATGATATTGATGAGTATGGGTGAGCAGGTTTGTCAGTATTAGATCTTGGGAGATTGCAAGATATTATTATGGATGGATTGTATGTCAAGGTTCCTATGGGTTTTCGGTGGCCTTATGCCTACCTATGCCCTAGGATCGTCGCGGCTCAAAAGTCGGGTCGTAACAAAAACACCTCAAAGTTGACTTTCATTTTTTTCGTGACAAGGTTGCAAAGAATGAGCTTCAAGTGCTGTATATTTCGTCCAAGGATCAATTAGCTGATGTTCTTACTAAAGCTCTAGCAAAAACCAGGTTCTTGTTTCTTCGTGACAAGTTGACTGTTTCTTCAAAAGCAGTACAACTTAAGGAGGCGTGATAAGGATTACTGTTAGTATAGGTTGATAAGTTTTATCTCTATCTCATCACTTCATTGTAAACTCTATCTCTATCTTGTTGTTAACTAACCAAGATATACTGCTGTATAAATATACTACAATAGATCAATAATATTATCTTGCTCTTCCTCAAAATCATAATAACCTACATTGAATACACTAAATTCCAAGCATTCTTGAATCAAGTTAACTTGCCTGCGATTTCCAGAAGTGAGTTTTCCGGTGGCTGGAAGGTTTTACGGACCTTAATTTGATGAAAGTGACAGTGAATTTGCCTAATGGGACCAATTTGTATTAGAGAGCTATGTTTGTTAGTGGCTCAGTTCCTTCTAAATATGCAAAGGAAGACCTAATATTATTTAAATCAATCCCAATATGATTTCCATCTGGGTCGTTAAATTTCAAATTCCGTCTGGTATCGAATTCAATAACCAAAAGTGAAGCTTGAGAAGGTACAGTCACATTGGTAAAAAGCCCAAAATACTGACTAGCAAGAGCATTAGGAAGGTTTGTCCAGTTGGAGAGAATAAAAGAGAGGCCAAAGTATGGACTTGAGTCAATCTTTGGCAATACAGAGAAAATGAGTGAAAGTGGAGAAGGAAGATAGAATAGTAGAGTTCTAGGTTAGTTTCATTTGAATCCTTGTGGGGCAATAGGCACTTCTTAACGATACTAATTGGTGTCATTGGTGAGTCGGATGACCGACGAATCCACCCATCACCGTTGAAAGTAAAGCCAGAGTCTGTGGTATTGAAGGAATTAAAAAAAAAAGTTGAGGGCAAAATAGGGATAGACCAAACAGATAAGGAGAAGCAGGAGGAGGGACAAAGGTGGTGGCGGCATCTCATTACAGATACTGGTGACCAGAGTAGAGATAAAGGAGACTTATGTTAGGTTGGCGGTGAGAGACAGTGAAAGTGCACTAACGCACATTTAAATTGAAAGTTGATGAAAATAAGATTTGGGAGATTGCTGACGTGGTGCACATTTAAATTGAAAGTTGACTGAAATAGGAGTTGGGAGATTGCTGACGTGCATTAAATAATTTAAATTTGCTAAGTTGTATGGCCATATCGGCTTTCTGTTAGGGATTCTGACGGAAGTTAGCCTCAAGGACATTTAAGTGATAGTTAGTGAAAGTCTAAAGATTTTTAAGCAACGTTTTAAAGTTGGAGGACTATAAGTGCATTAATCAATAGTTTAAAGAAGATGGGTGAAATTTACCCGTTAATTTTTTGAATAACGGCTTTATACTTAATTTTGTAATGTTATTATGAAAATTTTGTTGAGAATGTTTATTTGCATAAAAGCAAGCCTTTTCCCGAACACCTTATTGGCTTGTATCAGGTTCTACTTCTTGTTCTTATGAGTGGAGCTAGGTGTTTTCTACCATGCCTTCAAGTAAAGTTTTACTTGATTTTACAAAATTTTCGAAAAAATTACAAAAAAAATGTCATATTGCATGTTATTTTGTAAATTTTCAAGTCATTTTCTGTAAAATTGCAATTTTATAAAATAATATACAAAATGACTCATGTTTTGTAAAATTTTAGAGAATTTTGTAAAACCAAGTTATCTTTTGTAAAAAACATGATTTTACAAAATAATATAAGATATGACTTTTTTTTTTTTTTTTTAAGTTTCGGGGATATTTTATAAAAGAAAGCAATTTTATATAAAAATTGTTATTTTACAAAATGGTATTTGAGATGACCTCTCTTTTTATAAGTTTTTGGAGAATTTTGTAAAATCAAGTCATTTTTTGTAAAAATTATTATTCTACAAGTTTTTGAACATTTTGTAAATTTAAGTAATTTTTTGTAAAACTTAAGTAAATTTAGGAAAAAGTACAAAAAAATACCATGTGATTTCAACCATTTTCACTTTGGAGTTTGTGAAATTTTTTTTGACAAAATGAGGTCTGAGGTTTGCTTCGTTAATACTTTAGGATCCACAACCTTAACACCATTAGTCAATACTAATGTGGCATAGTCAATATTGACGTGGTGATGACGTGACACTTATAGATCCCACTTCTTTTATTTTTTAGATATTCACATGGATTAAAGAAGTGGAGCCTACAAGTGCCGCGTGGATTAAAGATTATGCCACGTTAGTGTTGACTAGCGATGTTAGGACTGTGGACCCCAAAGTTTTAACAGAGCAAATCTCATACCCTATTTTATCATAAATAATTTAACAAACTCCAAAGTGAAAATGGATGAAACTACATCATATATATATATATATATATATATATATATATATATATATATATATATATATATATATATATATATATATATATATTTGTACTTTACCCTAAATTTTACTTGAGAATTTTTCAAGTAATGGTAGCACATGCCGTGGAACTATAGGACATCATCAATTAATATTGCTCACCATTGTTAAACAAATCTATCTTACATATAAAGTTACTTATAGCCACTGTATATCAAGCAACATTGCAATGAAAAATACTAATAAATTTAAGAATAATTTTCAATAAAATTGCAATTTTCATTGACTATATGTTTATCCATAAAATATATTTAATCAACTTAAATTTAAATAATAACCTTTTAAGTAATTTTGCATCTATAGCTCACTTGTATAATGAAAAAAATATCCTCATTTGTCTTATCAAGCATTATCTCATTTAAAACTAACTGCCACACCCCGACACCATTGGTGTGAGGATCTTAAGACATGGATATGTTTAAAACCACCAACCACTCATATAACTCAATGATCTCATTACAATTCCCTGGATAAATATGCATCATCTCTAATACAATTGTCACATCCTGCTTTTCGACATATGACGATCCTAGGATATAGGAAGACATAAGATCACCTAAACCCGTATAACCCTTAACTACACTACGCTCACTAACACATAGTAATTACGTTCCCAAGATCGTAGCCAAACCCATAGATGATCCTATCATGCATACTATCCATATTATATGCATAATTAGTCTTTAATTATATGTGACCGATAATTGATTTTAATACCCATATCGCATGATTGATTAATACCTCATAAATTATAGTCATTATACATAAGGGATTACAGACCAAATATAATATTCAACAGTTATCCAAATAAATACTACTAAGATTTTGACCTGTGGAGCTCTAATGAAAGTACGCATATTACAGTCCAACAAAATTAAAGACGATCCATAAGCAGCAGAGTAATCTCCCAAGTGGAGAAAAGTAGCTTGGGGGTGTTACCTTGCACGTACCTCTATGATCCTGAAAAAAAATATAAACACTACGGGGTGAGATAAATCTCAATGAGAACACGATATAATAATATGATATGCCGGCGGTACAATAAAATATGAAATGAACAATCTCATGGTATAGAGTATCTTATGATACAATCTCTTGGGACTGACCGTACTGACACGTCCGAGCGGACAGCCTGCGGATCCGCCGGGGCGTCTGGCGGACACCGCGTTCTGCTCGTGCTGATCCGCAGGCGTCGCACACGCGTCCGCCACCAGTTTTTGCAGACCCGACCCTTTTTGTGCAATTTCGAAATTACCCCTCCTTTTTTCTGCTTTTTAGACCCTTTTTGGTCTTTTCACTCCACCCCATTTTCCTATAAATACCCCCCCTCCTCACAACTTCAAGGGAGACCTCAAGCTTTTGTTGATTTTTCCAATTGCTTCCTCTCTCTCTCTCTCTCTCTCTAATTAGTTTTTACTCTCTCTCTCTAATTAATTAGTTAGTTAATTAAAAATTAATTTTAATTAACTAATTAATCTTTTTTAAAATTCCCACCCACTCTCAATTAATTAATTAATTAAAAATTAATTTTAATTAATTAATTAATCCCTTTTTTAAAATTAAATTTTCACTCAAGTGGTTAATTAATTTTTTTAATTAATCATTTTAATTAATTAAAGTTTGGGTAATCAAATCTTTTTTTTTTTCAAAATGATCTCATTTTCCGAAACGGAACTCCGCTATGGTAAAATCACTCACCCTCCACCAACTAAAAAGAAGGTATAATCTCTTACTCTCAATCAAATCTCAAGCTAAACCAAACCAATTAAATATGACCGATTTTAAAACCCCCTTCCACCTCATAGTGTAACGAACTACGCGAATTTTAATTCCCATTCAATGGGGTACGTAGGCAAGCTTGGAATCTAAATCCAAGTTTCAAATCTAAATCCCAACCAATCCCCTCCCCTATTCATTTCCATGTAAATTTATGTTTTTCCATGTAAATTGTAATTAATGTTATTTAGTTAATTATTTTTGGAGTAAATGAGCGATTTTGTGATTTTTCTAATAGCCATAAGGGTTAGAGGAAATACTCTCATTTATTTGTGGATGTTTAAATACTCGCTCTTTAAATACTTGCTCTTTATTTTTCCATCTGTCTCATAAATTATGCCATGTTCATGCATTATGAATTGACATCAATATCCGTCATCCATGAAATCATTTTTCAAAAAGTCAAATCAGATTTAAATGCCAAATCGAGATTATTAAAAACCAAAAACCTAGTCCCCGAGCCCAAACTTGGTTCGAAGATTAGTGATTTTATCTTTGGGTAAATTAATCAAAAGATTAATAAATTGGAGTCAAATTGGATTTTTCCTTAATTTTCCTATTTAAAATAAATTAGGGTGGCGACTCCCGATTCCTTTTCAAAAATAAAAAATCAATTTTCCGAGGCGATAGCCGCTTCCAATCGTGAGCACCGAAACCCGTTCCTTAACCTTCCTTAAAAATCGTTCGCGCCTTTCCTTAAGGCACATTCATTTTCTCCGAGCGAGGGGAGGGGCATTCGGGTGAGGCCTCACAGTTGGCGACTCTACTGGGGACTAATTGCCACCCTTTTTCAATAAAAGGAAAGCAAATAAGAGGATTACTATTTGGTTAAATTTTTTAAAAAATAATCTCTATTTGGCATTTAAATTTAATTCGACTTTCATGCATCACTTGCATAATAAAGGCTCATTGCCTAGCTTTAGATTTAGGAAAACTTTTGGATGGCAAGTAGCATTGGCTCGGCAACTCTCTTTGAGTATGTTGGGAGATAGCGAAAGCATTCCACCCCGCGACAAATCCCCGATCATTTTGGTGGTGTAACGAGCAATCCGTACTGTTGGACCCACGCGAGTCTCTTTGACTCA
>CATKHJ010032174.1:0-22526 GCA_949750685.1 Vernicia montana | reverse complement strand
TTCAAGAACTAATGGACATTGTGTCCCAAAACAAGCCCAAATTAATTTTTCTTATGGAAATTAAAGTGGGGAGAGACCAGGTGGAAAGGGTTAAGTCTAAATTGGGTTTTGAAGGATTGTTTTTTGTTGATAGGCCTGGTATAGGTGGTGGGATCGGCTTATTTTGGCAGAAGTCGAATATGGTTAATCTTCTCAGTTACTCATCTAACCATATTGACGTGGTAGTTCAGATTGAAGGGATGATCCCATGGCGGCTGACTGGTTTTCTTGGATATCCTGAAAGGCAGAGACGAAGGGAGTCATGGACGTAGGTTTTAATATTTTAATTATTATGAAAAGAGAAAATATTTTTCAATTAATGAAAGAAATTGCGAGCCGACTGAACCAAATCTTTAAAAAATTAAATATTTTTCAAACCTAAGTACGGCTACCAACAAGTCTAGTTTCAATCAATTTGTTTTTTTTTTTATTTTTTTCCCCCAAAACTACGCAGGCACGAATTTGGGTCTGGTTGTACAGTAATGAAGAAGCTCACCCATCGCCGATCCTTCACCGCCTGAGCCAACGATGGATCATCTACCGTCACCAACCACTGCCACTGTTGAAGTCGGCGTCAAATGCGGTCCTCCCTTCTCCGTTCGCCAATTCGGTCATGGCCAGGTGGTGCTGCTCCCGCTACAAGAGATGGTGCTGCTGCTGCTGCTGCCGCCGCCGCTCCTCGATTGATTTCAGCCACATCCGCTTGCTATCTGTTTCACACAAATCTTCAGCAAAAGCAATCCCACATTCAAGCTCCAAAAACCAAAATCTCTCGTGCATGGAGCCAATAGATTGTAGATTGTGTCAGCTTATATGATTTTACCAATCAGATGAGCAAGGCTCAAGAACCAAGCACTTGAGAAGAAACCCAACAAAACCCAAATCCCAAACATGCAAAAGAGAATTCTATATATCTATATATAGACCATTATATATTAATTGAAGCTTAACAAAAAATAATATTGTTATACAAAGAAAGAAAGAGAAACGGAAGAGAAAGGTTGAGGGATTTAGAGAAAGATCACTGGTCATGCCAAAAAAAAAAAGGTATTTTTAGTTGATTTGAAAGAATCTGCTCGGCTTAAGCAACAATTACTTTACTTTTATGACAATTACCATATTTTCCAGATTTCCTCTTTCCATGTTTTTCTAGATTTCATCTTTCATTTTTTCTAAATTTCCTTTGTTACATATGATTTGAATTGAATTAGCAATTAGAATTAGTCCAATTTGCTTTTTTTTTTTTTTTCTTTTTAAATTAGTTAGATTAGAATTTTAGATGAGATGAAAAATTTAAGTGTAAATTATAAGTATTTTATTCTTTTTATAAGGTTTTAACAGTAAAAATAAATAGAAATTAAAAAGACTACAATGTTTAAGAATCAAAATTAAGAAATTAATTAATTAACTTCTAAAAAAAGGTATAGATAAATTAATTAATTTGGTCAAATTTCATAAAAGAAATAATAATTTACTTTTTTTAATTTATGATTTACTCATAATAATAAATGACATACTTATATTATGTAATAATTAATTGTTCAAACTAGGGGTGTGCAGTATTCGGTTTTAACTGAATAATCGAATCGAATAATTGGTTCAGTTTTGAAAATAATTGGTTCGATTTCGATTTTTAATTTTAAAAATTTTGGTTATTTCGGTTAGATTCAGCTTTCAGTACAAAAAACCGAATAAACCGAACCGAACTTATTAAAATAAATTTATTTTTATATTTTTATATTTAAACAACTTGATTTTTTTATTAAAATAATATAATATTCTAATGTATAACTTTTAAAATAATCAATAAATTTTATTTTATTAAAATAATATAATATTTTTATGTATAACTTTTTTATTTTATTTTGAATTAATTATATATTTTTAATATTAAATTGCACAATATTGAAGTATTGATAGAATAAAATTGAAAAAATAAATTGTCAAAATTAATAATCTTTTCTAATTATATATATATTTTTTAATTTTAATTTTTGTTTGTTTTAAAAAATTAGGAGAAAAAAATTTAAAAAACCTAAAATCGAACCGAACCAATTTTTTCAGTTCGATTCGATTTTACCTGTTATTTGGTCGGTTTGGTTTTTTATAATGAAAATTTTGATTTGTTCGATTTGACTGGTTCAATTCGATTCAAAAATCGAACCAACCGATGCTTACCCCTAGTTCAAACACCAGTGGCAGAGCCATAAAATTTATTCAGTGTGCTCACTATTGCATTAAACTTTTTTTTGTATGAATAAGTTTTATAAGATACAAATTTATATTTATTTTTTATGAATAATAATTTATTTAGAATTTCATATCATTAATTTTATAAATTTACTTGTATTTGAGTTAATTTCTATCATAATTGATAAAATTTCAAATAAATTGCAAATTAATAATATTTTAAATTTAAAATGAATTCATATTTGATATATAAGAATTGAATATGAGAATTTATTTATAAATTAATTTTTTAAATAAATTAATTTACAAATCAAATGATTTTCATATTAATTTGTTGCAAATATAAAATTTTTTTATTTACAAAAATTATATTTTTCTCGTTCGATTTAAGGAATGGATAAAAAAACAAAGATAAAGATTTTTAAAATATACTTTTAATTTTTAAAAGTTTCTTAAAATAATTTTACAAGTTTATTATATCACTTAAATAAATATACTTACTTAATTGAAAGTTTTTTTTTAAATAAAAAGAATATTTCATTAATAACGATTAATCGGTATAACTTTGAACAGAAAAATAAACTTAAGTGCATTTAAAATATATATATATAAATCTTATTATAAAGATGAGTTTTTTTTCTGAGTTTCATTGATCGTGTTGACGGAACAATTGTATGTAGCATTTTGGCTGCATTTAGCATATCGGCAAGAAACACATTTCACTTGGTGACTATACTAAACTACAAATCGACTTCATTGTCTTTAAACGAGTCTGATCTTCTAAATATCATACTCAAACTCCTCCTAACTCTTATAACGGAAGACAAACAAACTCCCATAAAAAAAGGTAAAATAAAAAATTTATTAAATCTCATAAAAGGGATAACAAAACTCATAAAATAAATGAAAAATAAATTTAAATCTATGTCTAGAAAGACACAGATTTACATATATCTCTTATTAAAAATAAAAACTAAATATAATAAAGAAAAAAGAATCACCGCCGACCGAATAAAGGTCGACAGTAGCTCAAACAATAAATTTTAGAAAAAACTAAAAAATAAATTGAGAGAGAAGACGGCTAGGGTTTTCTAAGAGAATACGGCTAGCTAACTGCCTTACTTAATTGAAAGTTAAAAACAAATTAAAATTAGGGGATATTAACAATTTGAATGAGGTTACAATATAAATTCAAGTAAAAAAATTTAAAATACACATACTTTTAAGAATTTTTAAATATTTAAGATTTTATACTCGAAAATTAAAAATCAAATAAAATTGAGAGACTCTGTTTTCCTCAGTAAATTTTGGAAACATCTATTTCAGTTAAGTGGCACTACTTTGCGCATGTCATCCGCCTATCACCTGTGAACCCTCAATTTTGCACCCCCAAGATGCTGCCGCACCTTAACACCTGCTAAATTTCGTGCGCTCCGCAGAGCCGGTACGGCGGTCCCACTAGCCGGTTAGAGGGCAGGGGTCAAGGGGGCAGCGCCCCCGAAAGGTAAACGATTTATTTCTCTCCAACACAGACTGATATCACTTTTCCGATCCTGACCAGAGTCAAATCATCCAAAGTAAAAGTTGTCTTTGTCTCTCATTTGGGGCACAACCATCAAGGTCATTCACATTCTTTCGAGTCATCTCCAGTTAGTCAGTCATCCCTTATTAGGGGGCATGATCTCTAAGTCGTGTTTTCCTATTAAAGTGCTCAAGTTACCAAAAGACCCAAACCATTTGGCTCCCCTTTCATTCCTAAAAAGTCAATCCCTACCTCTATGCCAATCCTACTGAATCTTAAAAGCACCATCCCCAAGAGCCTTCCTAGCCTAGAAAATGCATTCTTTCCTTTTCATGAATCATTGTAATAAAACCACAAAGCTCAAGCTACCTGGCAGAACCAGAAATCGACCAAACCTCTCACAGAATCCACATCGCCCAAGCCATTTGTGGAAAGCCTACCTCTCATTTCCAAAGCTCCAGCTCCTTGATGAAACTAAGCCACCCGAAAGGTCCCACCGTACATCAAAATTAAAGCATATCCCTCTCATTGTTCAAAAAGAGTCCAATCTCATAAGCCCAAGACTTAGGTTGCCTAACAGATAGGTCAATCCCCTCAAATCAGAATCAACCCAAATCTCTTCACTGAGGATTCTCCACCCGATCAGCTAAGCCAAAGGATCCTCCACTAGCTAAGCCAAAGGATCCTCAACCCAATCAGCCAAGCCTAAAGATCCTCCACCAACCAAGCCAAAGGATCCTCAACCCGATCAGCCAAGCCAAATGATCCTCCATCCAATCAGCCAAGCCAAAGGATCCTCCACCCGATCAACTAAGCCAAAGGATCCTTCACCAGAATCAGCCAAGTCAAGAAGGTTCACTTGATCGATTAAATCTTATCTCTCGAGCCGGCTCGTTATAGGCCGAGGCTCTCCCCTTATCATAATCTTTTCCAAATATCTCGAGCTGACTCGCCATAGGTCGGGGCTCCCTTTCCCATCCACATCACCTAGAAATGTCTAAACACTCACCTAGACATCAAGCTGGTCTTTTTTTTTTCTCATCTTCCTAAAATCACCCTTCAGACAACCAATCGTTGGTTCAAGCTATTATGTTTGCATAAACACCTTTCTACTTGAGGTCTAGATTACCTGTCACGGTCATCACTCAAAATATCACAGATTTGTCAGACCTTTCTAAGATAGCCTAAGGAACTCACCAAAGAGTCATCTTGTAATCTTCAAGTCAATTTGTTCCAAGATCACATTTAGGAGTTGATATTGCATGCAAACTGCATTTAAACCATATATAGAGCAAACTCGTGAATCCACCCTCTTGCATCCATACATTCATCTGTTAGATGTATCATCACAGATCATTCGTAGCATTGAAGTCAAATAAAAGGTCCATGAATCCCAAAACATGCATACATAAACATGCATCATCTATGCACAAACATCTATGCATATGCAATCATTTGCAGTTATACACCATCATACATAAGCCAAGCTAAATGACCAGAACCTCTTCGAAGCCGATCGACACCTTTTCAGAATTGACCAATAGCTCCTCGAAGCCGACCGATGCCTTTTTAGAATTGACCAGTACCTCATCAAAGCTGATCGACACCTCTTCAGAATTGACCAGTGCCTCTTCGAAACCAACCGACACCTTTTCAGAATTGACTAGTACCTCCTTGAAGCCGACCGACACCTTTTCAGAATTGATCAGTACCTCCTCGAAGCCGACCGACACTTTTTCAGAATTGACCAGTACCTTCTAGAAGCCGACCGACATCTTTCCAAAATTGACCAGTACCTCTTCGAAGCTGACCGACACCTTTTCAGAATTAACCAGTACCTCCTCAAAGCCGACCGACATCTTTCAGAATTGACCAGTACCTCCTCGAAACCGACCGGCATCTTTCCAGAATTGACCAATACCATCGCCATCTTTTCAGAATTGACCAGTACCTTCTCGAAACTGACCGACATCTTTACAGAATTGACCAGTATCCCCCTCGGAGCTGACCGCCATCTTTTCAGAATTGACTAGTACCTTCTCAAAGCTGACCGCGACGCCATTTCACAACTATACTTCCAAGCAAAGTAGCTTTCATTCACCCGACCCTGACAATGGTAATAATCTTTCACCCGATTCTGACAGTGGTAACCATCTTTCACCCTAGAGACAAGCAATTATGTTACCAATGCAAAATCTCCCAAAGATACCGGGAGTGTCCTCCCTTATCAATCAAATCTAGTTAAACCGTCACTCGATTGAAATCTCTCAAGCCGAGGCTCTCCTCATACCAGAATCTTTTCAGAATCTCTCAAGCCGACTCGCCCTAAGCCGAGGCTCCCCTCATACCAGAATCTTTTCAGAATCCCTCAAGCCGACTCGCCCTAAACCGAGGCTCCCCTCATACTAGAATCTTTTCAGAATCCCTCAAGCCGACTTGCCCTAAGCCGAGGCTCCCCTCATACCAGAACCTTTTAAGAATCTCTTGAGCCGACTCGCCATAAGTCGAGACTCTCCTTTTTACCAAAAATATCTTATCAAAATCCATCCTTCACCCATAAATGTTTAGGAACAATTGCTTAAACATCAATGTGCTTCATTTTGCCATATCCCTCTTCGACCATGTCTCTCACCCAAACATGTCCAAGTACTGACTTAGACATCACTTTTGTTCTTTGTACCATCCCTTCTCTTGAGTTCACTATCATCAGAATAACCTCACAAACAAGCCAATTCTGATGAGGGGGCAGTTGTGAACCCTCAATTTTGCACCCCCAAGATGCTGCCGCACCTTGACACCTGCTAAATTTCATGTGCTACGCAGAGCCGGTACGGCAGTCCCGCTAGCCTGTTAGCGGGCAGGGGTTAAGAGGGCAGCGCCTCCGAAAGGTAAACGATTTATTTCTCTCCAACACAGACTGATATCACTTTTTCGACCCCGACCAAAATTTCTGTACCAGACAGTCTTTTCCAGAAAATGACTCAATTTTTCTCTAAACTGACTGCCAAAATGTTCGATAATTAATTTCTGATCCAACGACACTGACCGGTATTTTTTCAGACTTCAGAATACCCCATAAACTGACTTGAAACTTTCAAAAACTGACCCGAAGAAGCCCCGAAAGCTGAGCCGGAGTCCAGAGCCACGCGGAGCCGTACAGAGACACGCGACGTCCGCGTGTACTCTGCGCGGAGCCGCGTGTCGTCCACGTGGCGTCCGAGTGGAGGCCACTCGGAGCCGCACAGAGACACGCGACGTTCCCGTGTGCTTTGCGCGGCGTCCACGCAGCAGCCACGCAGAGCCGAGCAGACCTACGCAGCGTCCGCATGTGCTCTGCGCGGAGCCGCGTGGCGTCCACGCTGCGTCCGTGCGCGGCTCCGCAGCTCTATGTTGCTGTCCCGTCACTTTTTGCGCAATTTCAAAATTGCTTCTCCTTTTTCTGCTTTTTTGTACCCTTTTTGATCTTTTTTCCACCCCCATTTTCCCTATAAATAGCCTACCCCATTTCACTTCAAGATACACCTCAAAGCATTTGTTGAATTTTCCAATTACTTTCTCTCTCTCTCTCTCTAATTAATTTTACCATCTCTAATTAATTAATTAGTTAATTAAAAATTAATTTTAATTAACAAATTAATCTTTTCTTAAAATTTTCACCAACTCTCAATTAATTAATTAAAAAATCAATTTTAATTAATTAATTAATCCTTTTTTTAAAATTTTCACCCACTTTCAATTAATTAATTAATTAAAAATCAATTTTAATTAATTAATTAATCCTCTTTCTTTTAATTAAATTTTCACTCAAGTGGTTAATTAATCATTTTAGTTAATCATTTCAATTAATTAATCTTTTTAATTAATTAAAATTTGAGTAATTAATTCTTTTTTTAAAATCATTTTCATTTTCCGAAACGGAACTCCGCTCTGGTAAAATCACTCTCCCACCACTCAAACCATCCAAAAAGAAGGTATAATCTCTTACCCTCAATCAAACCTCAAATCAAACCAAACTAATCAAATCTGATCGATTTTTAAACCCCTTCCACCTTATAGTGGAGCGAACTACGCGGATTTTGATTCACATTCAATGGGGTACGTAGGCAAGCTTAGAATCTAAATCCAAGTTTCAAATCAAAATCCCAACTAATCCCCTCCCCCATTCATTTCCATGTAAATTTATGCTTTTCCATTTAAATTGTAATTAATTTAGTTAATTATTTTTTGGAGTAAATGAGCGATTTTGTGATTTTCCTAATACTCATAAGGGTTAGAGGAAATACTCTCCTTTACTTGTGGATGTTTAAATACTCGTTCTTTAAATACTTACTTTTTATTTTTCCATCTGTCTCATAAATATGCCATGCTCATGCATTATAAATTGTTATCAATATCCGTCATCCATGAAATCATTTTTCAAAAGTCAATTTAAATTTAAATGCCAAATTGAGATTATTCAAAATCAAAAATCTAGTCCCCGAGCCCAAACTTGGTTCGAAAATTAGTGATTTTATTCTTGGGTAAATTAATCAAAAGATTAATAAATTGGAGTCAAATTGGATTTTTTCTTAATTTTTCCATTTAAAATAAATTAGGGTGGCGACTCTCGAACCTTTTCAAAAATCAAATCAATTTTCTGAGGCGATAGCCGCTTCCAATCGTGAGCACCAAAACCCGTTCCTTAACCTCCCTTAAAAATCGATCTCGCCTTTTCTTAAGGCATTTTCTCGAGCGAGGGGGGGGGGGTGGCGTTCGGGCGAGGCCTCACATCACTCTGCTACTGATGGCCAAACCGAAGTTCTCAACCGTTGCTTAGAAGACTATTTGTGGGCTTTTGTTTCGGATAAACCTACTTCTTGGGCTGAATATTTAGATTGGGCTGAATATAGCTACAATACAGCTCATCACTCTACTATAAATATGTCCCCCTTCAAAGTGCTCTATGGTCGAGAGCCCCCTTCAATCCTAACTTATGCTAAGGGCAGTACCCCAGTAGAAGCCTTGGAGACCACTTTAATTACACGAGATGAGGTGCTTCGCCTTCTCAAAACTTCCTTACATCATGCTCAAACCAGAATGAAAATTCAAGCAGACAAGCACAGAAAAGATTTTCATTTTGACGTTGGCTCCCTCGTTCTTGTAAAGCTGCAACTTATCGTCAAATTACAGCGGCCCTAAGAATCAACCAGAAGCTCAGTTGTCGATATTTTGGTCCTTTTCGTGTGTTGGAGTGCATTGGTCCTATGGCTTACCGCCTCCAACTACCAGAGGGATGTAAAATTCATCCTGTTTTTCATATTTCCAAGTTGAAACTTTTTCATGGATCCATACAACAACAAGAACTCAATTTCCCTCTCATGACTCAAGACAATCAATTTCTGCCTGTTCCAGTGGCAATTCTGGTTCAACGAACCATTCTTCACCACAACAAAAATATTCCACAGGTTTTGGTGCAGTGGCTGGATCACCCACTGGAGGAGGCTACTTGGGAGGACTTCAACTCACTAACAGCAGCTTATCCTCAATTTGACCTTGAGGACAAGGTCCGTTTCATAGAGGGAGGCAATGATACACATCATACCCAGCCTATTACTCTGGTGGAGGTCCAAGAACAGTTACAAGGCTGGGCTAATTCTCAATTAGTAGATGAAGGTGATTCTCAAGCTTCAGCAATTGGTGAAACTCATCTTGCAGCTCAAGAAAATGACAGCTTAGCCACACTCAAACCAAACAAAGCTAAAAGAGAGACACGTGCTATCAGAGCCCCAAATTGGTTAAAGGACTATGTGGTCCCCTAATTGAAATTTAGAGGAAATGATGTATTGCCTTGGGCTGTTACTTTTGTTGAGAAAACTATATAAACATCCCTTTTTAATTGAGATGGATATTATGAAATAACACAACTCTATTCCTTGCTTTTTCTTCTTCTCTATTTTCTATTTCTCTATCTCTTCTCTCAATCTGTAGGAGCAATCCCTAGCTTGAATAGGGCCTCACTATCAGAAACCCACTTTGATTCAGTGTTATCAAATCCATTTTACAAAAATAATTCCTTTTCCACATTAATATAGCATGAACTCTTTCTTGGATTATAGGATCTGTAGCCTTAGTTGGTAGTATGCCGGTTTCTCAGTAAGATGTTTTTTTTGGAAAGTCTTGGTTTTTTTGAGATATTTTTATGAATCAATGATATATTGGTTTTTCTGAGATGATTTTTTGTTTGAATAAATCAACTGATTTTTTTTTTCTGTCTAATTATAGGCAAAAAAACGACTTCTATTGATGACAACACTTCTATTTATTTTGTTATATAAAATTATAAATTATAAATTTAATTAATTACATTGACCACCTGTTTAATCATCGACTCGGTGGTTCGACAACTGATCCATCGTATAGACCGGGTTGATGTCTAGGCCGAGTTTAATAACACTAATTTTGAAGATAAAGAGGTTGTCGGAGTCGTTTGTTTTGTTGGATGACTCTTTATTATAAAGAGTTTAGGTTAAATAAAGAGTATGCTCTTGTATATTAACTTCCCAATGTGTTATATATTGAGAATTTTGAAGGACGTTTAGACATTTAGGCCTTGTACTTAATTCCATTTCTTGAGCTGTGTTTAGAATTAAAGACTGCCCTCTCTTCTTCATATTCAGTCTCTATTATTCACAATCATCTTTACTATTTATAATCTTTTCGGTTCCAGACTTCACTCTCAGTACTGTTGTTACAATCTTTGAAGCTCTAATGGCAGAAGCAAACTCTTCTATGTCTCAATCTTCCATAAGAAGACAAAGCAAGATAGGAAATAAGGACAAAATCAGTAGTTTGCCAGAAGCTGTTCTTTGTCACATATTGTCATTTCTTCCGACAAAATATGCTGTCGGAACCAGCATTCTGTCTAGAAGATGGCAATACACCTGGACTTATGTTTCCAACTTGCGTTTTGATGATATGTTAGTGTTTAATAATGAAATTTCTAAGTCTGAGAGGGAAAAGCTTGTAAACCGAGTACTTTTTCTTCGGCACCCCAATACAATTACAAATTTCAGACTTCGAGTTTTGTATTCAAATTCAATAACTGAAGAAATAAAATCGTGGGTTTTTTTCTGCAATTATACATAATGTTGAGAAACTTGTTCTTGTCATTAGTCAATATACTGTTTATCTGCCCATAATCCTTTTCAGATGTGAAAACCATAAGGATTTTGACGCTAAATGGTAAAGTTATTAACTTTAAGATTCCTGAGTCTGTTTGGCTCCCAAGTCTCAAGATTCTTGATTTCATACATTTAAAGTGCTTGGAAGATGATATTCTAGTGAAGATCTTATCTGGGTCCCCTGTTCTTGAACAGTTTTCAATTTATAGGCTTTCTTCTGATCAACTGAGCACCTTGTGTGTACAATCATCATCTCTAAAGAGACTGGAGATTTATGCATTACCACGAAGGGAATCCAGCATTCAAATTAAAATTATATATATTAAAAATTGAAAAATGTAAACGATTCCTATCAATTGCTAGACCAAACCAGTCCATTTTTCCTTCCCAAATTCGAACATGTAATCGAAAATTTTAAAGGAAATTATTTTATTTTTGTAAGTTGGGAAATGAGTTGAATGAGAAAAAAGTGGAGATTTCGATATTATTGTATTTCATTACAATAATTAGTGATAATTCAAAATTCTCACTTTTCACTCATTTATTTTATTTTTAAATTTATTTATTTAATTTTAACTGAATTTTTATTTCTTAACTACTGTCATTAAAGCACTAGTTAGAAAAACCTTATTTTATTATTCTAAATTTCTAATGTCTGGCTGTAAGAACATCACTAAAAAGCTCTTTAAATGTATTCTTACTCAAAAATAGGAAGTCATATCATACTATTTTTTTTCCAACAAACTCCTTATTTATCCTCCTTCCCTAATTTTTTATAATATTTTTTTTCCTCAAATTTAAGGAGAGAAATTGGCTCCTTAACTAATATTTTAATATTTTTTTTTCTTTTTGCATTTCTTTCATTTTTAAAATTATTATTATTATTATTATTAATCAAAATTTTATTATTATTAAATTACTATATTATTATTAAAATATTATTTTATAATATTTTAAATTATATTATTCTTTTTTAGTAGTAAAAATTTTATGTAAAGTAAAAGAAATAAAATTATAGTATAATAATAATAATGGTTTGTTATAATATTTTATATCAGGTAATAATTTTTTAGTAGTAAAAATTTTATATAGAGTAAAAGAAATGATATAATAATAATAATAATAATAATATTTTCTTTTAATATTTTTAAAAAATTATATTTTTTAGCTCCAAAAATTTTATGTAAAGTAAAGAAAATGAAATTATAAATTTATATATAAATAAATGAAATTATAGATTTATTAATAACAAAAATGAAAGATAAAGTAAAATAGAGAGTGTTGTTGGAGTATACATATTTTTTAAAATAAATTAAAATAATGAATTGAATTATTTATAATATAATAAAGAGTAAAATATAAATGATTGTTTAAGATACTCTAACACCTTAAAATTAAAATTATAAAAAAAAAAAAATCAGTGTAAGCTTTGTCAGCCGATCTTGTTGGTGTTCTTGTCGCAATCATAATAGCTAAGAATGTTGTTCCTGTGCGATATAATATTAATTTTCATCAAAATTTGGCCACTATTTTTAAATACATAATTTTTGAAAATATAATTACACGCTCACTAAAACCATGTGTCTCATTCAACAGAAAAATAGTTAAACCCAAGAAAAGGCTCATTAAGGACAAGCCCAATGGATTAGGCCTTCAAGGTTCAAGGCAAAGCCGACTCTTCACCCTTCCTCAAAAGCTCTTCGCCAATTCTCACAATAATAAAACTTGCTTAATAAGTTTTTCAATTGAAATTGATGTCACAAGGTACCAACATCAATATGTGCTTAAGGTATGAATCATTAAATGTAATATGGATGAGTAAATAGTTACTTTTGTACTCTTGATACGCATCTTTAATTTAGATGATTTTCTTTTCTATTTTCAAAAAAAAAAAAATTATTGTCTCAAAATTTAAGGTCTGAATCATTAAATATAAGATGGCTGAGTAAAGAGTTACTTTTGTGCTCATTATACGCATCTTTAATTTTTGTGATTTAAAAAAAATGTAAAATTTTTAGGATTTTGAGTCTACTTCTATGTTTTTAGGAAGACTTTCAGCCACTGTGATGAAAATTGAGCTTTAATATCCTGGTTTTGATTGATGATGAGTATTATTTTGAATCTTGATGTTATTCTTTGGTATGCATCAACCTCACCAATCATGAGACATTCCTCATTTCCCTCAACTGCCACCTATACCCAACAAACAAAAAGCATACAAAAAAAAATGAAGGAACCATGGAGACAGATAGCTTTAATTCTACATTTTTTTCATCTCCTTTCTCTCACTAAAAAAAAAAAAAAACTTTTAAGTTATCTTGTCTGAAAAGAAAAAATCTCATTCTCCGGCAGCCAACAGGCTAAAACTTACTGACTTGATCGTCGGGTTCAGCATGGCCCTCTTGACTGTATTATATATTTGCCTGCTATTCACATCAATGCTCAATTATTGAGATCCAACCCAAATCAACTTATTTGATCTAGATCCGATCATGATCAATTCAAATAAATAATCATTATAATATTATAAATAACATATATTTTCGGTAATTAAACATCGATTCACATTAACAATTTTACAATTTTAGAAACAAATCAATTGTTACTAGCTTAAGGTTAATGATACTCCCTCCGTTTTACAATAACTATCGTTTTAGAGGAATGCACTTAGATTAAGAAAGCAATAAATTAGTAATAATTTCAAATCAAATAGACTAATATACCCGTAATTTATCTTTCACCAAAACTCTATCAATAACATTAAGTCAATTAATGTTAAGGGTAAATTTAGAAAAAAATTAATTAATGTTACATTGGGTTTGTAAAACGATAATTTTATTGAAACAAAATCACTTTTTTAAAAAGACAATTATTGTGAAACGGAAGAAGTACATATTATAAATATACATATAAATGTGCATTTAATACTCATTTGGATAAAAAGCCTATAGAGTATTCGGTTTAGATATAAAAGTTAGCTATAAATTTTTAACTCCAATATGAAGGTCAATTTATTTGACAAATTAATTAAAAGAATAATTATTAGTCGTTAGATGTTTCAATAATGTTGATCCAAAAAAATTTATTTCTTAAGTGCATGTAATTGGAGAGAAATCAAATTTGGGTCTATTATTCATATCGTAAATGCACTTATCATTAAATTATGTTTTGGTATACGTTCCATTCTCCCATTAATAATTATTATTAACATAACTATTTTTTAAAATTAATATTTTATGAGATCACTTTATTTATTATTTTTTAAAAAATTAATTATTATTTCTAATATTTGAAATAAATACTATATTCTTATTTACCAGAAAAGTTATATAGATAAAACTATAAAAAAAAAAAAATTAATTTTCTTGCTAATTTTTTTTTATTTGCACATTAAATAAATAGTAATTTTTTTAAAATTCTTTTCTCTATGCCACCACTCAAACAGCTATTGTCTTTAAATTTTAACCAGTATAAAATCAAAAAGTAAAAAAGTGGGACCCATTGACAGGAAAAAAACAAAAAAAAATCATACTTACCTTACCGGACACAGCCGGTCATTTGCATGGCGTATCCATGCTGTGGGCGTACCACAGAAATTACCCTGATCATTTAGCAATTTTACCCTTTTTTTTTTATTATTATTTTTTATTTAATTTAGAAAATTTTATAAAAAAAATTAACTATAGTCCAAATTCAATCTATTCTCTGCACAATAGTAAACTTACAATTAACCCAACATTCAAATGAAAATTTGAAAAAAATAAATAACAATGATAAAAAAATGTAAACGATTTCCTATCAATTGCAAGACCGAACCACTCCATTTTCCCTTCCCAAATTCCAACATGTCATGTAGGTATTTGAGCCTCTATTTATCTTCCATTTCTTGAGTTGTGTTGATAATTAAAGACTGGCTTATCATATTCCCATAATGCAATACTTGTTCTCTTTGCGTCATGTATATACCCATAATTCTACTCTTACAACTTCACATCTCAACCTTTCTCACTTTTCTAATTGGAATCTTTGAAGCTCTAATGACGCCATATACCTATTCTTTAAGATTTCCATCTTCCATAGGAAGCTCAAATCCTACACAACAAAAACGATTCAAGAAAGAATTTGAAGACAGAATCAGTAGTTTGCCAGGTTCAGTTGTTTGTAACATATTATCATTCCTTCCGACAAAATATGTTGTCGGAACCAGCATTCTGGCTAGAAGATGGCGATACACCTGGACTTATGTTTCCAACTTGCATTTTGATGATATGTTAGTGTTTAATAATGAAATTTCTATGTCTGAGAGGGAAAAGCTGTTTACAAAATTTGTAAACCGAGTACTTCTTCTTCGGCGCCCCAATCCAATTAAAAATTTCAGACTTCGAGTTTGGTATTCAAATTCAATAACTGAAGAAATAAAATCGTGGGTTTTTTCTGCAATTATACATAATGTTGAGATTCTTGATCTTGTCATTATTCAATCTACTATTTATCTGCCCATAAACCTTTTTAGATGTGAGACCATAAGGATTTTGAAGCTAAATGGTCAAGTTATTAACTTGAAGATTCCTGAGTCTGTTTGGCTCCCAAGTCTCAAGATCCTTGATTTCATACATTTAAAGTGCTTGGAAGATGATATTATAGTGGAGATCTTATCTGGGTCCCCTGCTCTTGAACAATTATCAATTTGTAGGCCTTCTTCTGATCAACTGAGCACCGTGTGTGTACAGTCATCATCTCTAAAGAGACTGGTGATTAATACTTTACCACAAATGGAATCTAAAGGTGAGGTTGTTATTGATGCCCCAAATCTTCAATTTCTTTGTCTCCAAGATTGTGTTTCCAAAGAATTTAATGTGGTGAAATTATCATCACTGGTTAAAGCAACAATATCTACAGCATTTCAGGTAATTTTCCTTTCTATTTCCTCCTTTATTACAAAAATAACTTATGTTTAATTTACTGTGTTCAATCTTGCAACCTCACAATATAGTATCAGGCTATTCCAGTATCACTGAATTAAAGGTTGATTGACAATAAATTTGTTTTTTTTTTTAGATTAGGATTAACCTGACTGTTTTATATATTTCCTTTGTAGGTTCTTCGGCTATCTAATGATAATTTTCCATGTTTTAATAATTTGGTTCATTTGGAATTGGATGGTACTGGATTTCGATGGTCAATGTTGACTGAAATTCTAAAATGCGCACCTAAATTGGAAGTACTAATCCTCATTAAGGTCAATTCAGATTACACAATATACCTTATTCTCTATTGTTTTTCTTTCTGTTGGTACAGAGGAATATTACTAATTTTAATCAAAAAATTAATCTTTTTTTTCTGTAAACAGAATGCTTCTGTTTCTAGCAGTGAAGCATTTCCCATGCTGACTATTTCTGTTGAAGAACCTGTGCCCAAGTGTTTTTTGTCATCCCTTGTCATGCTTGAATTTAAAGGATTTGAAGGAAATAGAGAAGAGATGGAAATGGTAGAAAAGTTCTTGAAGAATGCAAAGGTCTTGAAGCAAATTATAATCTTTTCTAATTCGAAGAAACAGGCAGTGATTTTGAAGAAGCTACTAATGTTTCCAAGGGCCTCGAACTATTGCCAAATTTTATTTCATTAATATTTTGATATTGCTCTTCACTTCAAGTATTATGTCTGCATCTCCTTTTTGGCTTTATGTAATTAACCAACATTATTAAGAAAAAGTTAAGGAAATTATTTACAAGCGGTAATTAATTAATACTATTATGTTTCGTTTCTTGAGGCATGTTTAGCAATAAGGACTGGCCTCTCATCTTCCTATTAATCCAATAATTAATAAATTCAAACTTAAACTTAGTATTTTCAGTTTATTTTTTTTATTATCATGGAATCATAAATTCATGGGCTTGCTCTACAATCATGCAAAATCTTGAGGAGCTTGATCTTTAGATGCTTAAAAGGTTACTTTCCACTTCCTCAGAACTCTGTTTCGTTGACAGAGTTTAAAGATTTTGAAACTTTACTGTGGAGTTAGATTTGAGATTCTTGAGTCTGTTTGCCTCCCAATTCTAAATGTCCTTCCTCTAAAATCCGTTGGATTCCTGAAGGTTGGTAGTGTAGAGAAGCTCTTATGATGGTGTTAAGACCTTTGTGTGCAATAATCTTTTGAAAGGAGAGCATAAACTGTGTTTTTGCAATATTTTAAGAAATTTTTAATTTGTCAATTTTATCCATATTTTTAAATGGATAGAATCTAGCTAGCTATAACTCCATTAATTACTTTCAAATGAATAAACTATTGTTTTTAATTATAAAATGAGTAGCAACACTCTCCTTTAATACTCTTCCTTTTATTGGTCCAACATATTTACTAATTTCAATAAAAAATTATTCTCTATATAAAATTTAATATTATTTTATTTTATTTTCTCTCTTCATAATAATTAAAATATTAAAATCTACATTATTCTCTCTCCTCTCTCATTCTATATTTCATTTTTGGTCCATCTATATTATGTTTTTTCCCTCTTCTTCTTCCTTCTTTATTTTTTTTCATTTTTTTTATTATTTTTTTCCAAGTGTTGGTAATTGAAGTTTTTATTTTTTTCATCTTATATTATGACCGGTCTCTCAATTAATCTCAAAAAATACTTAACTAACTTTTTTTTTTTCACTAATAACTAACTTTAAAATGCCAATACCAAGAAAAATTGTAGGCTTTTTCCTTTATTTTTAGTAATATTAATAAAATTTGTCTGATTTATTTAAAAAAAAAAAAAAAAAGGTAAACAAGTAACTTGACAAAAAAAAAAAAAGCATTGGTTGGCTTAATCAGGTAGTGTATTTTTTAATTTGATAATAGATTTATGTGCAATATATATTTGCTACTCACAAATTTGAAATTTTTATTTTTGGAGAGAAATAATATAAATGAATAAAAATTATGGATAGTGAAAATAATATATATGTACAACCGATGTACGTACATATAGAATTAGCAATTGTTTAGTTTTGTATATTTTTTATTATTTAAATATTAATAATAACAATATAACAAAATAATAAATTAATTTTAATTTAAGAAATAAATAAATAATTAAATTAGGAAATTATTTCAATTTTATTTGATGCGCAATAATAAATAAAATTAAAGAAATTAAGTGGTTTTATATATTTTTTTTTAATGGACATCAAAACTAATATAAATAGCATGATTGACAACTCCATAAATAGAAATATCGAATCAAATGGTATACATAATTAAAATGACTTGAAATCTATTTTTTGCTAGATTTATTAAAATTGAAATTGTTTATAGTTAGTGGAGATGAAAAAAATGATTTTCAATTTTTTAATGTTACAGATGAGTCATATCATAGTTAGCTCTTTCGTTTACTCTCTCTCTAATTCATCGTATGTTACTATGATTTTTGGAAGCAAAAGAAAATCAGGTAAAAAAATAATTTAATCAATTTATGAGTTAAAATGATTAATTGCTCCTGCTTATAAAAAAATTGATATGAAAATATCAAAAAATGTTAATAATAATAATAATAAACTCTACTTTTTTCTCCAATCTCTTTTTTGCTATGAGGAAATAGTTTATCATTGTTTACATAAATATTAATTATACTAGTAAAGTTAGCTTTTTTTTTTTAAAAAAAAAATTTACTTATAGGGTATAAGGTAAATAATTATTATTTTTTTTATTATTATAATGAACTTAATCATATACTTGCATACCCATATGTACCTCTATATTTATATAATTGCAAATTAAAAATAATACTCACCAAAATAGCAAAATAAATATATAAAATTAAATATTACACATAAAAATGTATTTTGATGATATGTATTTTGATGATGAAGCTTCACCAAAAACTAAAATCACACATATTAGACAATATGACTTATATTATTGCAGAAAAATTTATCTGAATATTATATTATATAACAATGTGATGAATTCAAATTAATCATTTTAAATAAAATATATCACTTTTTATAAAAGGTATACGCAAAAAGTTTATCTATACAAAATTTTGAATGAAACTTTTTAATTTTAATAATAATAATAATGATAAATATGTACTGGCCACAAACTAATGGGGCAGTTGAGACTGCCAACAAGACTATCAAAATCATTATGCAGAAGAACATTGTGAAGCACAGAGACTGGCATGAGCATCTACCTATCTCCTTATACAGAACCACCGTCCGCACTCCTACGGGGGCAACCTCATATGCCTTGGTCTACGGAATGGAGGTTGTCCTCCCCATTGAAATGCAAATTCGTTCTGCTAGGGTGATGAGAGAATGCCAATTAAGCGAAGTAGAGTGGATTAAAGGCTATCATGACCAGTTGAATGTTATCGATGAAAAGAGAATGGATGCTTTGTACAAGATTCAAGGTTATCAACATAAGCTAGCCAAACACTTCAACAAAGGTGAAAGACAGAGATTTGCAAGAAAAGAATCTTGTCCTGAAAAGTTATCCGAGCTCCTTGCATGACCCAAGAGGAAAATTCATACCAAACTGGGCTGGGCCTTACGTACTCAAAAAGATCATATTCGGCGTAGGCGTCATCCTCATGGACGTGGACCGAAATCAGTTCTTCAATCCTTACAATATGGACCAACTAAAGAGTTACTTTGTCTGAAAGTAATGTCTGCATTTAGTTTCTCTATTTTCAAATGCATCTGTAATTAGAACTACGTGGACCTGATTCTCCCTAAAAAAAATGACAGGAAAATGATGACCAACCTAGATAGACTTTTACAAAATTAGCGTATAATAGTTATAGACAACAATAAAATTTAAAATTCTAATAAAATACCTTTAAAATATAATTCAGAAAATAAAAAGAATTGTATTTATTTAATTAAATAAGTTTAATTAATAAGTCATCTTTTATCTTTTTAATACAATAAACTATAAAATATGCATGCGTTCCAATATAAATAAAATATGATTTTTATAATTAGAAAGTTTATTAGAGTTTTATATATAAATAAATTAAATTTTTGTTAGAGTTAAGGTTAGGAATTATTAATTAGTTATTATAATTAGTATACGCTATTCTTAACAATATGATGAATTCAAATTAATCTTAATGCGATGTTTTTTTTTATTATTATTATCTTTAATCATTATTAACTGTAAAAGTAAGTTTTTTCCTTTTTTAGTATGTTTTTAGTCTTTTTTTATTTAGATTTTGTGAAATTAGTAACAATAGTAAGTTTATGGATTAATGATTTATTAGGTCTTAACTTAAAACTTTAGATTCGGATTTGAATCCTAATAATAATTTTTTGGGATTATTTGAGTGATTTTTTTTTAAATTTTTTTAGGAATAAGAGATTGTTTTGGTGAATTATTGGTAATATTATACATTCTTTAT
Source organism: Vernicia montana (assembly GCA_949750685.1). NCBI lineage: Eukaryota > Viridiplantae > Streptophyta > Magnoliopsida > Malpighiales > Euphorbiaceae > Vernicia > Vernicia montana. The sequence continues at coordinate 2,223 of CATKHJ010032174.1, read as the reverse complement.
TGCCATGAGTCAAACCCAGACCCATATCGGTCAACAAGGGCCGATTCATGAACAGGCTCTGAACTGTAATACCCTAAGTTCATCTGCGTATTCACTTGATTCATTATATGAGTTATTAGATGTATATTTAGTATTTTTATGAGCTATGAGTTATATGATAAGTGTTTGATGATGTTTATGGGGCGTTATATTGAAATGAGGCTTATGGGATGAGTTTATGGCTTTATGTGGTGAATTAGAAGTGATTTTAAAGATTTTAAAGTGTGAACGCTCGTTTACATTGTTGAACGCTCGTTCATAAGACTTCTGTGTGAACAGTAGCAAATTGAGAACTGAGAGATGAACGTTCATTCACAGATCATGAACGCTCGTTCATGAAGGTGAACGCTCGTTCACATTCTTGAACGCACGTTCAGAAGGCTCTTGTGTGAACAGTAAAAGCTAAGGTAGATGAGATGAACGCTCGTTCATCATGTTAGGGCTGGGCAGATTTAGCGGGCTATATAAAGAGAATTAAGCCTCATTTTAGTTCATTAAAGCTATTTACTCATCCCTAACCCTAAAACTTCAAGAGAAACACCAACCTAATTTTTTAAATGCTAAGGAACTTCATTTATTGCTTCAATTAAAGGATATAGAGTTACAAGGACTCAATCCTTCTTTCATTGTTGAAGCATCTATTGAAGAGGTGAGTTAGGGTTTTGGTTTTCTTTGAATTTTTTCTTCTCCATTGTTATAATCTGTAATACCTTGAATTTTAATTTGGTCAATTATTAGTTTTTGGGTATTTTATTGATATAAAATTTTAAGAAAATTTTTAAGTATTAATTTATTTGTGAAAATGATATTATAATTGTTCTAAATAATTATTAATTATTTATCAGTGTTAATAATATTTATTGATATTATATAAAGTATAATTGAAAATATTTGGTATTTTAATTGTGTTAATAAAAATTATTATTATTATTTATTATTATTGTTTTAAATTAAAATATATATATATATATATATATAAAGTGTCGGTGGCATTATTGCCACCGACAGATTCCTTTTTATAATAATAATAATAATAATATATTATATATGTGTTAGGGTATGTGGAGAGAGAGAGAGAGAGAGAGAGAGAGAGAGAAAGGGGCAGTTAGTTTTTGCTAGATTTTTTGCCATCTTCCGGTGATCGGATTTCGACACACGCTATACCTTGGAAAGAGGAGAGGAAGAGCTTTCCAATGCCACTAGCCTCGTAGCCGTCCAACGCCTACAGCCACCGCACTTGCCGCCCAAAAAGAATCACCGGTCAAAAGTTTCGAGTTTTGTTTCGTCGACTTTCTAACCTCCATTTCCGACAATTTTGGTACGATTGGATTCCTTATTTTCCCAGCTTCGATTTGGTATATCATTTGTTAATTTTGGATTAATTTTTATTTTTGACCGGAATCCGGCGATATTGGGTATGTCAGAGTAGATTTCCGACGAACGGCATAAACAATCATTATTTTTTGATCCATCGTTCCGAGGCGAGTTCATTGATACCTTTTTGGTTAAAATCCATTACCGATTTATATCTTCCGGCGAAATTCCGGTGACTTTTTCGGCGAACCTCTGGTAAGAATCAATTTATCTTCCGAATCTGTTTCAAATAATTATTCTGATTTTTCAACGTAATAATTTTTACGATCGAGTTATAGATCGGATCCGTATTAATTTTTAATGATAGATTTATTAATTAATTAGTATGAATTTATAGAAATCCTAAGTTCAGATCTGATAATAATTAAATTAAGAATTTTATTGTAGGTTAGTGGACCATATATTTTGATTTTTGGTTGAGGTGATTAAAATTATTTGGAGTAATTTACATTTGTGAGGTGAGTTATGGAATATATCGATACATGGTAACCTACCGTAAAATTTATTATTTGCAAATCCTATTTAATTATTTATTCTAAATAATTATATTGATTATTGTTAATTATTGATAATATCATTTTTAATATTGATCTGTGAATTCTTTTTGTTACTTTGACCAGATTTTGTTTATTGTTCATAATCTTTTGTTGACCAGAATTTATTGAATATTGCCCATTGATTATTGAAAGACCACTTAGGTCTATATTTTTTGTATTTGTTCCTACAGAACCATTGACCGAACCTTTGACTATATTTGGTGACAGAACGCCTATACTAATGGGGGATAAGCCATTAGGCCGTGTGCACCGG
>CATKHJ010032104.1:0-16521 GCA_949750685.1 Vernicia montana | reverse complement strand
CAATTAAGCTTTGATTTAGCAAGTTTTGGTGTGTTAAGTTGTTGGGGGAGGGTAGTTTATATAGGAATAGCAGCTAGGAAAGTTTTTAACATTTTCCAATGTGAGATTTGACATTCTGACTCTCAAAACCGCACACGGGGCATTTGAAATCGCACACGGGGCTTCTGGGACCGCACAGGAGCCTCTAGGACCGCATAGAAGGGACCATGACCGCACAAGGGCTGTGTGGAACCGCACAGCCCTTGTGCGGTCACAAAAGGGGCCTGTGCGGTCACTCGACGCCCGATTTCACTGTTTTGACCCGTTTTCGCTCGTTTCATGTCCGTTTTACATGATTCCAGTTACGTTGTTCTCGTTATTCAATCTCGGATGATATGAGTATGGTTTAGAGGACAAATGGGTAGGTCTCGGGTCCTAAGGCTCAAATTCTCAGTTTTTAGGCTTTTGGCGATTTGGCTTCCAGAGGTCTGTTTACCAAGCCTAGGTGCCTTTAAGGTTCAAATACATACTAGAGGGTGCAAAATTAAGAATTCACATACGCCCATACCAACATGGGCGTACCATTTCTTGAGATACAGTAGCTACAGTACGCCCAATGTTTCATTTATGGTATGCCCGTACCATTCTAGGCGTACCATTTGAAAAAAATTAAATTAGGCTTTGTCTTCTTCATGAATTTTGTATATATTTTTCTTATATTTCCAACGAAACCTAAATCACCTCAATCGGAGATTTGTATCTCAAGTTATGCTCAAAATACTCCAAGGTGTCCAAAGCTGTCAATACACCAACTCTATATTTGATCTTCAAAACTTTTCTTCAATTCTCTACCAAAATGCCTCGAATTCTTGTCCTATCTTCGTGATTTCAATAATTTTGATTCATGGCAACCTAAAACATGAAATTCCTATAAAAGAACTCTGGAAAAATACTAAACAAACAAATCAAACTCAATTTAAGGATAACATACATTAAGAACAAAGGGTAAAATGTATTCAATTAAGCATTTATCAGTAATCATCATCTAAACCCCTGACATAATGAAATTTCTTAGCTTCCTCATCTGGTACAGTAGTAGGTACAAATCTGCACAACCCTAAGAACTTAGTGGTAAACTCTGACACAGAGGTGTGCTCATCTTTCCTTAAACCCTCAAGCTCAATCATCTTTCTGTGTACAAACCCAATAGGAACAAACCAGACTAAGAACTCTTTACTGAAATCATCCCAAGTCATCTCTTGATATCTTGGCCTCACATAATCCTTGTACCATGCTAAAGCAGGTCCCTCTAACCTACGACTAGTGAAGTAGATAGATCTAATGTACGAGCAACCCAACTCTAAACAAATTTCTATGATGTTATCCAGGAAGTCGTGGGCTTGTTCGTCATCACTAGAAAATGTAGGGGGATGTTGCTTGATAAAACTCTCTAGAGATACTGCAGATGCTGCAGCTAGAGCTGCTAGAGGAATGGCTCAAGTCACATCAGTCATGATCCACTGAAATCTAACAAGCATGGCATCTACACCCGTAAGAGCCTCCTCTCTAGTCTTCCTACGTTTACCTCGGCTACCAGGGGCTGGTGCTGTTGGACCTATAGAGCCCTTTTCCTCTAGAGTAGCCTACTCCACAGCATAAGCAGCCTATGCTCTTATAGTTGCTCTTCTCGCTCTAGTGCTCATTATATTGAAAAGGAACATAGTAGTTTATCAAATGAAGAAAGATAGTCCATGCATAACAAAAACATAGCCACACATATATATACTAATAAATAATCATCAAGGTACTGCAGAAACTAGAAACAAGTGAGACATAGAAAAACGTGCTGTAATCTTATGCTCCACAATTACAGTTGCCTAGGAAAATGAACCAAATGCTCTGATACCAACTTTGTCATGACCCGACTTTAGAGGCACGTGACTGGCACTAGGGCACGGGAAAGCTTAAGGCTTCCAAAGCCCGTAGTCAGTATGACCTGTCCAATCAACAGAGAATCTACAACAAATCATAACTCAAGGGCTATGAGCCCATCTGCCAACAAAACATGTGTACAACATCATAACAACGCCACTCGGCTACAATCTCAATAATATCATCATCACACCAGGTTTCTGCTTAGCAAATAATCTCGTCATACCATAATACAGATAAACATATACTAAAACAAAAGTAATCATACATATATAAGTTCAATCTACTATAATTGCGGAATCTGGAGTTTATAATAATATACATAATATCTTATTAGGATAAATTCCTCTGCTAGAGGAGATGGCAGAGAAACTCAATAATAATAATAACTACTAGGCTTATCCTGCAACCTGAAAAAAAAAATAGGGAGATAAGGGTGAGCACCTCAACTCAGTGAATGATACTAACCAATATACAAACCTGATGCTCTAAAACCAGTCTATAAGAAATGTTCATGCATTGTGTCACATAGACAAATAATCACATAATCATACAAGGATAGGAATCAGTCTACAAGAACCACACTAACCCTCAATATAGGGAGCCGATCCTCAGATCCTGGCTCTCTGGATCTAAATATTGTCTCTTAAAATTCAATCACGTATGTGTATGTCATTATATATATATATTCTGAAATCTATGATTGCTATGTATGCTTTTGATTGCGATGGAAATAAGAGGAGGTGGATTAACTCATACTAACACAGGAATGTATATGATTATATGATGATTTATGTATATGAGATGATGTATGATTGATGATGATATTACAAGGATAGCCTAGCTTGAGCTGGTCTCGTCATGACCCCTAGACATGGATAAGAGAGTATAGGGTTGCTTGGTTAGAGCTGGACTCACCGTGACCTCATAGTTTGAATTTTAAGAGAGCGAAGGGAGGGGGTCGGCTCCCCAATTATGATAGATTGGATATTAGATGAGGGTTGGATTCCACGGACTGTTTCCATCATGTTTTTCTATGTATGTTTATGGATGATTATTTATGACATGGCATTTCAAATGAATTAATTATTACATGCATGCCAATTGATTTATATCAGCTCATTGAGTCGAACGCTCACCTCTGTTCAATATTTTTCCCCAGGTTATTGTTAGCAGCAGAATTAGATGAAGTTGATTTCATTATTGAAGAGTAGCATTGCATTTACTCCTTCGTAGTTACTCAGTATTAATTTTATGTGTTATAAATTTTAGTTTCAATTTTAGAACTTCACATTATTATTCTGTTTTACGTGATTCTGTATAATTATGTTGAGTTTTGAGAATATTTGAGTTTCCGTATTCTAGTTGATGTGATGTTCTGTTAAGCATGAACCAGATATTGATGATTGATGTTTTTAGCCCTGATTGGCTTTGAGATGATGTTATGCTCAGGTTCTGCTTAACAATTGGGCCTATAGCCATGTTTTGTGATAGTTATAGTTGTTACATTACAGTTTTATTGTTTAGTAAGTAGTCAAGCTTACTACGAGTTTCGGAAGCCTTATGCTTTCCCCTTCCCTAATGCAGGTCATGTGCCTCTAGGTTTGGGTCGTGACACTTCGTCACTAAATTTCCATTCTCATCATCAGTCATTTGCTATAATAGAAATTCTCTCATCTTCATTTCTCGTAAATCAAAACCTAACTTGTTCCCTTTGTCTTAACATCTTGTTTCCCATTCATCCTTATGTGTACATCCTAGATAATCATAACCTAGGGTATTACATTATCCTCTCCTTTATAAAAATTCGTCCTCAAATTTTAAAAATTTGCCCACCTATCTTCTTTGTTATACTTATCCCCATCTGATATCATCTTTAGCTTTTTCTAATAGAACCACATCTGAGATTCCTTTCATATATCTCAATTCTCCATATTTTTTCGAAGTACTCCAATTCCAATCTAACTATATATTTCTATAACAAGCACTCTTCTCAAATTATTCCTTGCTATCCCGATGTTACTCTTTATATACCACCTATTATCATCTCCTTCTTGGATCAATCTCTTTTACATCATCCTTCACCAATTAAATTTGCAATTTTTAATCTACTATTGAGAGTCTCCATATCTTTCTTGCTTTTATTCAAACTATTTCTTATGGTGAAGAAATTTGTTCTGACTAATCTCATCCTTGTACTTGTTGATGAGATATCAATACTACACTACAAGTAATAAATACATAGTTAAATCATCAATTAATCAATAATCAACTTATAACAATCATATCTGATACTAGCTATGCCATAATGCCACTTAATCATCTTAACTCTACCATTCCAAAATTGTATCTCTGATATCATCTCCGCCAATGTAACGCTTTGCTTCGATATGCCTTCTCTAATTCTTCCTTTAAAATCTTAACCTTAATATCGAATACTATTTTATTCTCCCTAACAATCCTTAGCTCTAACAACCTCTGTCATTAAGCACTATTCTTAACAAATCTTTCTAACTTTATCATTCTCCTATTCTTTAGCTCTACTAGATCCTTCTAACCTTTATAGCTCTGTCGGACTCCACCTAACCTTTATAATCCTCCTAACTTTTAGCTCTGATACCACTCTTGTCACGCCCCATCCTCGATACTTCCTTATTCTGACCCTTGCTCGTCATCAAGCTGCTCTTAACACATCACATTACTCTACCGAGATGCGACGGCCTTAGGGTATGGGTATGCTTAAGACCACTGATCACCTTGTAGAACCCTTCTATGCCCTGGATCCATACATTTATACAATTATGCTCGACTGAGCGAGGACTTATGTGGGCCAAACTATGATCATATAAAACATTAACAGTCTAAACTTAAGATAAAATCTTGCTCGTTTTATTCATTAAAATTCATTACATAACAATTCTTTACAATCTTTAAGTCTTAATAAAATCACACAATTGCTATGACTTTTAGAATAATTTTAGATTAAAGCTAATACTTATACTCTTACTCTTTCTCAATCTAGCCCGAATAGTCTCCTCATCATAAATAGTTAGGGCCTCATCTTCTAACTTTTCAAGGACTGCCTGAATTTCTAAGCTAAATTCTGAAATCCACAAATAATCTGGTGAGCCGTTAACTCAGTAAAATTATAGGAATGTATGCAAAAATACAAAGTTCATTACAAAATCAATATATATTAAGAAGAATATCATCAGTAAATAATATGAATTCAATACATTATAGATCAAGAGTTTTCAATACAATTCGAATCAATCGTTCTGACATAAACAATCTTTAGTGAGCTCGGGTTTATCATAACCACATTACCGTAAGTCACACATCATTACTATCAGAGAGCTAATGGTGGGACAAACCATTAACCTATAAGTCTCAGCATTCAATAGCATTAAAATACCATTGTGGTATAAACATTTCATAACTATTAAAGGCACTCATGAGCGAACCCAGGTGCTCTTCATAACTATCAAAGGTTTTACATACCCTAGAAACACCTTCGCATGCCTACAAGGATACATCTAACTTAGTTTATAAACCCGGTCAGTCTAGTAACTAGTGCACATAGTCTAATGATTTTCCTTATTAGTTGGGTGTTCTGTCAATTATTTCTTTTACAATAGCTTCATTACAATAGAAATAGTTTTGGTCTAAATGACCTCACTTACAGAAGGATGGCTTCTCCGATTTCACTTTTTGATAGAAATCACAATATTTAGTTATCCACCAAAAGTGATGGCAACACTAATGAAAGTAATAAGATTATGGAAGATCATCAAAGGAATGGAATTCAAAGATTACAAGAATTTTCATCATATTGTTCATGCATTCCATAACCTCATATTACATAAGAACTACATTCCATAATCTTACCTTAACATTTCTATTTTCAACCCATGCTCTACGGCAACCCTCAAGTTCCTTTTCGACTCTTAATTTCTCCATCATTTTAGTTGCAGTATCATCACCATCAAAATCTCCATCAATGGCTTCCCTATAACTCCCTGATCATTCCAGATCGAGGTACCATTACCTAGGCTTTGATCATCATCAAGGTCGGTTTCATCTATCCTCATGCTCACTGGATCCACCGATCTATCCTCTAGACCCATTTGGAGCTCTTTTAAGAAAACTTGAAGAATCATCTACCATTCAGGTTTGGATTTTCATATGAAGATCAACTATTTTCTTTTAAGAAAAGGAGGCTTGAATTAAGAAATTGGGGTTTGAATCAATTTCTGCTGAGTTCCAGAAAAAAACTCAGTATTTAAGTATTTAGAAAGAGAAGTAACCGTTTAATGTTTTGAAACTAATCGGTCTTGAAAGGTCTTTAATAAAAGAGAAATAATAATATTTTACATTATGAAAAATATAAAGCCAATCAATTATCAATTTTGAAAAGAAAATTCACATTGAAAAAGGTAACTTTTTGGGAAAGGTAACTTTTTCTTGAAAAGAAAAATATCATTAATTATCTGGAGAACCGTCAGTGGTAGATGACTTTCCACTTAACCATACATATCCGTTACAACATAAAATATCTAACTCCACCAATAACTTACACTACTAATATCTAAACCCATACGTTTGCCTCTCAACATGCACTGATATTGAAACCCTATTACCAAGTCCATAGCTCGACCTCGTTCTACTCGGATTAGACTTATCCAATTTCTTTCATAATTGTATGAACATCCTCAGCCTCATCATCAAGTTCCTAGACTCGTCTCACATTCACTTCGCTCGTCTCGCTGAACCGAACCCATATGTTCGTTCAATAACATCTAATCCTTCATTCATCTTCTCCCACATTAAGTCCATCTATCTATCTAAACCTCTTTATCAATGAACTCATACTTATTCCTCTTAATATCATGTCTCTCATCATTTATATCATCTCCTATGCAGTCTCATCTATGATCTAGCCTCGTTTCTATAACTCAATCTTATTATATTCTCACTTTTGTCACCAACCTTGTCCTTCACCATAAAGACTCCAATTTCAGCTTCGTCACTAAATTTCCATCCTCGTCATCAGTCATTCCCTAGAATAGGAATTCTCTCATCTTCATTTCTCTTAAATCACAACCTAACTTGTTCCTTTCGTCTTAACATCTTCTTTTCCTCTCGTCCTTATGTGTACATCCTAGATAATCATAACCTAGGGTATTACATATTTATCTTAGATACAATCAATATAACACCTACCTCTATTATTATCACTCTTTTTAACTATTTTATTTTATTTTATTTATTATACCTATTTTTATGGTTGTTTTATGAGTTTATTAATTAAAAAAAAAAATTTAAGTCAAGAAGTTAAAAAAAAATAATTTAATGTTCAAGTAAGAGAGGAACAAAATATTAAAAAATTATTTTGAAAAGATGAATAAAAATCGATTAAAAATAATAAAAAAAATTATACACGGTGAAAAAATTATTTGCACTCTATAGAGAGCCATTATCAGTTTTGTTATGATTTTTGCTCTTTTTAACACTAGCACGCAAGTCCAACTTTAACTTAGCATATTATAATTTAAATTTAGTAAATATTATTTTTAGATTTTACATGATACAATTACTATAATTTATGATTTGAAATCTTTTATAATCTAAATTTCAATTATAAAATTTTAAAATTCAGAGAAATATAATCATTTTTTACATTAGGCTAAAATGTTCAAATAAAAGGAAAAGAAGAAAAGAAATATTTTTATTAAATAGTAGTTATTAGACATTTGAAAATGTATTTATTGGTAGTTATTTTGGTAGTTATTTACCAAAATGTATAAATGTGTGTCTATTCCTAAGGTTACATCTTTTAAGATTTCTACTATAAATATATATATATTTTTAAGACCTTTTTGGTAGGCTAAAATTTAATAAATACAATATTCTTTTCTCTTTCTTAATCCAAAAGATCAAATTTTATTTCTCATATTCTTAGTTTGAATTTTTTTACTGTTTGCTTAGTTCAAAACTTCTTAAAACTTTTCATATCCACTAAGGCTATTTGCATTTTATCCCATAATAATCTCAAGAATGAGAGGGAGAAAATATTGCTTTTAGGAAATGAGATTTACTCGTTTCAAGTCATATTTTACTTCAATTTTATTTTTGTTCTCGCCTTTAATATTTTAAATATATTTCTATATTTTTGTTCTTAGTTATTTTGTTTGCTTATCTATTGAAAGAGTTCTTGGGTACCTTAAATGGACTAAAGATTATGGCCTATAATACTCAAAGTTTCCTGCTATTTAGAAGGATATACTGACGCAAGTTGAATATCGAGTTTAGGAGATAACAAATCCACTACTGGTTTGGTGTTCACTTTAGGAGGTGGTACTATTTCTTGAAAGAGTAAGAAACAAACATGTATTACACACTCAACTATGGAATCGGAATTTGTTGCTTTAGCGGAAACAAGAAAAGAGGCTGAATGGTTGAGGGACTTTCTATTAGAAATTCCATTGACTTCTAAAAGTGTGAATTCAATTTCTATACTTTTTGATAGTCAAGCCACTTTAGCCTATGCGTATAGTGAAGTATATAATGAAAAATCAAGACACATAAGTCTTAAATATGATTATGTAAGGAAATTAATCAAGAGTGTGATTATTTCACTCATATTTGTGAAATCAAGTAAGAATTTGGCTGATTCATTCACCAAACCTCTTACTAAAGAAGTTGTAAGATCAATATCAAAATGGATGGGGCTGAAACTTTTTGAATAAAAGATCCACCAATGATAGCAACCCTACTCAACATTATGAAATGAGTAATGAAGAGTTCAAAGGGTAAGAGAAAGTCATTGACATGTGGAGTGGTTTAGCACTTTAAAAAACTTTACTAGTCTCATCTAAAAATATTAAAGTGTTGGTTGTCACCAAATGAGGGTTGAGTTAATTATACTCTTAATGAAGTTCAGTTAGGACAAGTATCTCAAACAGTGACAAAGATACTGTAAGAACTTCACATATATGAACTTAGAAATGGTACCACTTCGATTGGGAGTTGGAGTTTCTCTCATAAAAATTCATGAATTTTGGATCAACTAATGGCCTTACAAGAGCTGGGAGTGTCATGGTGTGAAATATGAGAATTTTGTGTTTATGTGTATAATGTCATTGATGTCGTTACAAGAAATAATAAATTCAAAACTTTTATGCTACTTGGGATTTAGAATTCGTCGTATGGAATTTATATTAAGGTAATATTCAAATCAAAAAATATATTACTTTATTCATAAACATAATTTGATCTTTTGGAGAAATTTTTATATTTGAATAAGTGGGGGATTGTTATAAATTGTTCAAATAAAAGGAAAAGAAGAAAAAAATATTTTATTAAATAGTAGTTATTAGACATTTGAAAAGGTAGTTATTTGTAGTTATTTACCAAAAGGTATGTTTATCCCTAAGGTTACATCTTTTGAGATTTCTACTATAAATATATGTTTTTTAAGACTTTTTTGGTTGGCTAAAATTTATTAGATACAATCATCTTTTCTCTTTGTTAATCCAAAAGATCAAATTTTATTTTCCATATTCTTAGTTTGAAGTTTTTTCATTATTTACTAAGTGCAAAACTTCTTAATACTTGTCATTTTCACTAATGATATTTGCATTTTATCCATAGCAATCTCAAGAATAAGAGGGGGCAAATATTGCTTTAAGAAAAGCAGATTTATGTATTTCAAGCCATATTTTTTTTTCAATTTTATTTTTGTTCTTGCCTTTAAAATTTTATATATATTTCTATCTTTTTATTCTTGGCTCTTTTGTCTGCTTATTTTCAATAATATTCTAACATATATATATTCAAATTGAATTATTTAAAACCATCATATCCATATTATTTAATTAAAATAAAAGTTAAATAAGTTCATGTAAATTTTGGTTGTATGAAAAAATTATAATTTTACAAAAGTAACTAATTGAAACTTTTTTAATTATCAATTATATATAATTAAATATCTTGAATTCAATTGAAAAAAAAAAGAGGAAAAGTACCATTTCAATAACTAAATTAATGAGTAATCTAACTGTTGGATTTTTATAAAAAGAAAAAAAATAGACTTCAAAATAATTATATATGAAATGCTTGAAGTTTAATTTTTTTTTTTTTTTTTTTTTTTATAAAAGGCCAACACTTGGATTTAAAAGTAAAACCTTAACCTTTAAAAATAATATACTCCAAATTTAGTTATAATATACAAAAATTTATAAAAAGTAAGATAATATTTAAAGGAAAAAATTAATTGGAGAATAAAACTTATTACTATGAATAAAAGGACTAAAAAACTAAGAACACATGAATTTTTCTTTCATTTATATTTATTTTGTTCTTTCATTTTCTACTAATGATTATCTTGGCCATTGAAAGCTATTCTAAGTTACTTAGAATTTTCAACTTGCATTAATAATTTAGTTAAAATTAAACTTTTATTTGCTTTTAATATTTTTTTTAATAAAAATTGTACCATAGGAGAGATTATAATAATGTCTATAGACTATAATATGTATTCTTAATTAAAATAATTATAAATTAAAATAAAAAAAAATAGAAAGATAAGTAGAGATAATGGCAAAATTGTAAATATATGATCATTGAGAGGTTATATTTGCCACTGCTGGTGTCACCTATAGTGCTTTTTATATAGGGTAGTTGTCACGATCCAACTTCTGAGCCGTGACGGTTCTAGGGCATAGGTAATCATAAGGGCACCAATCACCTGTACAACCTATACATATTATCAATTCGTCATGGTATCAAGCATCTAACCAATAACAACATACAATCACATCACATTTCGAAAATTTCAACCTACTATCTCATTACAAATTCAACTACTCAAGTTCTTATACACATCTATCAATTTATATACTCATAATATATTTCTTATTATACACAATTGTCACTTTTCATCCCTTATATACATATGAACAAATATATCCTAATTACACACATGGATCTCTAAGAATTCATCACTTACATATACATGAACATAACAAATCCAGGAAATTACACTATCCAAATGCAAACTCTCATATATAGCAACGTTACTTGAGGATCCTCTCGTTATAATCCACTAATCTCCTAAAAAACATTAAATCACAACTAGTGAGAAAATTTCAGTGAGTAAAGAATATACTGCCATAAACTGTATGGCTTGGTATTCAACGTTCGCTTGCAATAATGATATGGGATTGTGAGGCCTCGCCTGAGCACTGGTCCGATCCGCTAGAGGGAATCGAAATGCTCATTTGAGTTTGGTCTTACGATAGAATCCTCGGATTCGGATTGGTTGATTTTGAAAATCGATTTGGGAGTCGGCACTTTAATTTTATTTTATTTGGGAAAAGTTAAGGAAAAAAAATCCAATTGATTGACTCCAATTATATTCCAATGAAAAAAGTGCACTAGCTCTCGATTACCAAAGAGGATTCGGGGACTAGGTTTTTAGTTCATTTTTTATTAATTTGGCAAGTTTAATACACAATTACTTAAAATGAATTTCATGAACATTTATAGATGAATGAACAATAATATATGAATTAAAGTAAAGCAATAAAGACAATAATAAAAGCAATAATTAAATAAAGAAGAACAATAAGAACATTAAATTTACAACAAAAATCCAATTAGGGGATACTTTCTCTAGCCCTTATGGGATTCTAGGAAAGCAATACATTCCCCAAAATTAATCCAAATAACAAAAGTAATTAAACAAAGAAATGAAAAGAAGCACAAAATTACACAAAGAAAATGAAAGAGGGAGAAAGTCTATTTTAATTGGATTTGATGCTTTTCAGACAAGCATGCCTACGTATCCCTTCGAATGGGAATCAAAATTCACGTAATTCGCCTTCTTGCGAAGGAGGTTTGTTTTAGTCTGAACATTTTATCATGCTTCAGTTCATTAATTAAAAGGCGAGTTGATTGATTTTAATCAAACAAGATTGATTACCGAGTTGTTAATTAGGTCAGTTTTAATTAACAAACAAGAAAGGATCAGAATAAGTTAATTATTTCAGTTTCTAATTAACATGTCTTTAAAAGTGATTAAAACAAAGGGATTAAAGGAAAAGGGATCATATTAAGGGAAAAACTATAATTAATGCTAGAATTAAAGAACTAAAAGAAAGGGAATAAAAGAAAAAGGGAACATGCAAAGAGAAATAATAATAAAGCAATAAGAAGAAACTAAGCTAAAAATAAAACAAAACAACAAAACAATAAAGAAGCAAAAACAAACTTCAAAACAAATAAATAAATAAATAAAGGAAGAAAATAAATACCTTTTGAAGACGAGGCTTGGGGACGTATGGACAGAGCGAGCGACCGAATCGCAATTCCACATTGACTCAACTTGGCGGAACCAAAGCTTCCAAACGTCTACTAGGACGACGCTTTTAGGACTCTCTCGAACTGACTTGAGAGAAACCACTAACAACCACCCAAAACAGAAACTTTAAACTAAGGAAGGCAGCTCTTTCGAACCAAGCCTTAGGAAAATGCTTGCTCATAATCAATTAGGTTTGATTTGGCAAGTGAGGTGTGTAGAAATGAGTTAGGGGAGGGTAGTTTATATAGGAGAGAGGCTAGGAAAATTTTTCACGTTTTTCAATGTGGAAAAACTGACTAGAAATGGCAAAACCGCACAGAAGCCTTCTAGGACCGCACAGACAGGTTTTTGGACCGCACAACACCAACTGGGACCGCACAGGCCTTGTGCGGTTCTTGGGGGCCCCTGTGCGGTCACCCAGGCCAAATCGTGGTCGGTTCTTCGATCCTTTCTTGCCTGTTTCAGTTTTTGAGTCCTTTTTGCATGTCCGTGGGTTTAGAAGGTGCGAAATTCAGGGTTCACAGCTGTCCCCTTATTAGAATTGGCCGGTCTGGTAGGTGATTCTGATAAATGTGAACTTGGGGATATCTGGTATGAGTTCGGCAAACATGATGACTCCAATCTGTTTTAGGAGGTCCAGTTTGATGCTCAGTCAGTTTTGAGGTATTTTCTGAATTCGTTTGGATGGTTTTCTATTTTTCAGGGTATTTTTGATTTTCTGGTATTTATGTCATACCAGGAGCAACCCAATTCTGATCTGGGTAAATGAGATCTCCGATGAAAGAGAAAAATATTATGAGCGCACTGGAATTGACGGTGCTGAATTCTGACTTAAAACGGATCTGAAAACACGTCCCGAGTGATCTGGCAGTGAAAGTTACTATGCAAGTGGACCCCCCTATATAAAGGAGTAACCACCTCACTTTCCTTCACTTTTCATCATTTGTTAGATTTTCACTATCTCTTTAACTTCTCTCTAGAATTTTTTTTTCTCTCAACTCTTTTCAAAGTTCTTTATGGCTTCAACTAGCGGTCGACACACCCGGAGTTATCAGGCCCCGCTGGAAAATACCGACCCGTCAGATCTTCTGCAGGAGGTGGAGAATCATGTTGCTCATACTTACGCTATGGAGGTATTTATACTTCCTTCTCTTTTTCTTTCCTGTCATACATGTTAGCTTTGCACAAAAATAAAATATGTAGATAGTATGCAATTTAAGCAAAGTAGCTCAACTGATTTTTTTTTTTTTTTTTTTTTTGCAAAATGACAATTAAATAATAAAAGGAGTGAGCTATAGAGCTAGAGGAGGTAGGTCAAATCTGTCAGTTGTGGCTACCTTCCTAGAGACGCATCCGCATGTTAGGGAGCTGATTATGCCTTCAGGGCTGCTTGGCTTTTTATCGTTGGAGTATACTCATGAGAGTAACCTCCTATTATTGAGGGCTTTGGCAGAGAGGTGGTGGGACACCACTGATACCTTTCACTTTCTATGTGGGGAGATGACTGTGACTCCGTTGGACTTGACCATGCTGACAGGATTGCATTTTCGTCCCCGACCTCTGGAGTTCTATCCCGATTGGCATAGTTTATCAGATGAGCGATTGAAAGATCTGTTAGGCCTGCTTTCGCTGTGTGGCCATATTCATCTCTCTCGGGTATGGCTTCAGGAGAGGATCGAGATCATGACTCTGGATGTGGGGACCTTTACTGATAAGCAGGCGGCTCGTGTCATCATACTGATGATTCTGGGTTGTTCATTCTGTCATACTAGGAGGGACACTATTGATATGAATGCCCTTCGCTCACTAAAGGATCTGACTGTACTTGGAGAGTATGACTGGGGAGGATCTGCATTTTGTGCGATGTACAGGGAGATGTATGATTTCTCTCGGGGAGTATTTGCCGGCTTGAGTGGGACCCACATTATCTGGGAGGTATGTCATGATATATTTGCTTCTGTTTCATATTCTTGCCCCCTGTTTATTAACCATCTGCTGTCGGATTTGCAGTACTGGGCCTATGAGTATTTCCCTTACTTATCTCCACCTTTGAGAGATGATTCTGTAGATTCGTTTCCTTGTGGCTATGTCTGGAGGTCAGGGAACCGGGGCCGACATGAGCGGCATAGCTTTCATGGGATCAGGGCATTTTTCTCACATCTTCGAGTATCACAGGTACTGTCTGTTTTGTACCACTGTAAACACATCTTCTACTACTTTTTATAACTTGCTTTTGGCTTATGTAGGTCCGACGGGTACCTTTCGGATCTAGGATGATGCATCTGTCTGAGAGGACAGAGTTTAGTCTGACCTTGTCTTTCTTACATATGCTCTTACGATTTCGAGCTAACCGGATGTTCTACCCGGGAGAGAGGGTCCGAGCCCAGTTTACTGGAGAGAGGGTGGTTCCTGTTGACCCTCCTGTTGAGATGCAATATGGGCTTCGCATTCGTGATCAGGATATTTTAGGAGCGGGCCTTCCGATAGAGCCTCTTCTAAATCGTGAGGCTGATTATGATGCTTTTTACCATAGTAGGCTGATGCCAAGCATACCTTTTCTGGAGAGGCATGCCCGACCTAGGCCGACTGCTGGTACTGTTCGTACCTCAAAAGGAGGAAGAGGTGCAGGTACAGATGCAGGTGCAGGCTCGAGTACCAGTATTGGACCCAGTAGAGCTTTTTTGCAGTATCTTTGGGTTGCGAAGGACTTGGATTATGTCTCCCAAGATCAGGGGATGGTCAAATATGCTATTCCTGATTCTGTGCCATCAGGGTACCCTTCATTCCCAGATGACATTGTTGAGGTATGTAGCTTGTATTTTTGACTGATTTCTAAAAAGACCCATGTAGCTTTAATCTGATCTGTTTCTGTTCTATTTTCTGTAGGTTCCCCTGTATTGGGCCCGTCATTCTCATGAGATGGTTAGTCGGCTGAGGTCAGCATTATCAGCCTCTCTTACTCTTCAAGATTTGCAAGATGATGATAATGGATCTTTGTCACAGAGGAGGAGGCAGAGGTGTGGCAGACATTAGCTGTGACTTTTGTTTTATGCATGATGTATGCTAAGATGATGTATGTATGCATGTATGCATATACTAGAACATGATGTATTTTTGAACTACCCACATGATATGATCATACTATGGAATGATGTATGTACCTTTTGGGATTTATGTATGATTATGGATGCAGAAATGCATGTCCTGACTATTTTTCTCTCTCCTTGCTCTCATTTTTTCTTCTTTTTCATCCTTATTCCTCCTAAAAACAATACGAATGATCAATTTAGGGAAAACGGGGCAGAATTTGAAATGACAGGTAAACCCAAGGTGGGGACCGCATGTGGCACGTGCGGAACCACAGTGGTTGTGCGGCTTGGAACAAATGAAATTAATAAATCTTTGACATGAACAAATAGAGGCATAAATCATTTTATCAAGTATAAATGAACATATGAGGCAATGAACAAATAAACATATGAGATAATGAATATCTAATAAAATATAACACATTTAAGAAAATGGATCAATATATAATTTAGCAGAAATTAACTGGTTTGGAGCGGTGGGCTCTTCTCGAGAGAAATGAATATATATAATTGCATGAAATATCGTAAGACTAGATAGGTCTCACGACTAGGACCTTGACCCTTCCAAGTTAGGGGCTTGGATGTATATAGCCAATCTGCAGGTTTTCTCCGTGTACACACAGTTTAATGTATTACCCACATCAGTCAGGGATTTCTTCTTTAAGACTCGAAATTTCTCAAATCAATGTTCAAATAACATGTGTTGTGCCTAAATGTGTCCTAATTAATTTAGGATCAAGCAACTACTTGCAAGTGCACGAGGTTGCTGAAGTAATGGGTAAGACACCCCAAGGTCGTCTCTTAAGGAAGATTGTGCAAGGGTTGTGTGATTATGAACTAAAAAAGGTAAAATATTAAATAAAGAAAATAAATTCTAAACACCCTAATCAATTGTTGGTTTGAGAGAAATGTAACTAGAAAACTATAAACTATAAGCAATAAGATATCAAGATTGAAAATAGATTTAAAAAGGTCTAGGGATCGGATTATCCTATCAAATTCCTATGCTGGGCTAATTAATTTAATAGTTTATTTTGCCAACTTTGAATAACATCTTAATCAAATCTAAATTCAATTCTAAAACCAATAACTTTCGTATTCTCAGTTTTTAACCTAATTAGAATTAATCAATTATTATTCAAATACAACTAGGTAGTG
>CATKHJ010032019.1:0-15677 GCA_949750685.1 Vernicia montana | reverse complement strand
CTTTTTTCGAATTTCATGGTCTTTAAGAATGAGGCGGGTGCGCTGAGAAACCCAGAAAGTCACTTCTTCAGTTCTTTGAGTTCTTTCCCTCCCTCTCTCTCTCTTCACATCAGATAATGGAGTTGGACCCTGACGACATCTTCAAAGACGACGAAGACGATCCCGATTCCGACTTCTATCAGGTTTTCTTCACTACTTCTATAAGCTCTCACTTTCTCTGTAAACAAACACTAATTGCTTAGCTTTTTCTACTTCGCAGCAAACAGAAACCTCCAAAGAATTCGTGGTGTACCTCGTCGATGCTTCTCCCAAAATGTTTAGCACCACTTGCTCCGGTGTCAGTTTTCCTCTCTCTTTCTCTTCCAATTTTATTTCATTCTTTAATTTTCCCCTAATTTATACATATTAATTTTCAGTTTCTTAGTAAATTATTTGATTTTTTTTTGAAATCATTGTTTTAATTATTTGTTTTTATTTACTAAAGTTATGATTAAATGTTTAATTAGCGTTGCTAATCTATAGCTAATTAACTAAAATTTGTTCATCAGAATGATTATTGATTTTGTGGAATCCATGAATGCGTTTAGTTGGAAGTGTGTTTTGGAATTTTAGCACTTAATTTATAGCCATTGCTTGTTATAGGATTCACTATAAAATCATTTCTAGCTTGTGAATTGGTACCATACATTATCTACGTGTGTGATGCTTAGTAAATAAATTAATGTTTTTTCTCTTCTCCGTTATCCAATTAAGTGTTCAGAGTGCTATGAAATGATAGGATGAAAATTCTAGACCTGTCCCTTATTCCCTTTTAGTGATGCATCATCCAATTGGTTACTTTTCATGTGCTGCGCATGATTATGCAGGCATTAGAAAATGCTGTTGCTGTTTGCTTTTAGGATGTGATTTGTTTGACATTTCTCAGTTTATTAATATTGGCAGGAAGATCAAAAGGATGAAACTCATTTCCACATTGCTGTCAGTTGTATTGCACAGTCTTTGAAGACTCAAATCATTAATAGATCATATGATGAAGTTGCTATCTGCTTCTTCAACACTGTACGATGTTACTCTGATGGCTGAAATTTCATGTTTTCTTTGGATTGTTCCATACTGACAAGTTGTTGAGTACTTATTTTATGAATCATTGCAGAGGGAAAAGAGAAATTTGCAGGACTTAAATAGTGTTTTCGTATTCAATGTGGCTGAAAGAGAGTATCTAGACAGACCAACTGCTAGGCTTATAAAAGATTTTGATTGCATAGAGGGTAAGGATTTGTTTCTCTGTTTTTTTTTTCCCTCCTTTTCTTTTTGGAGGAGAAATTGTAATTTGTTTTGTTTTATTTATTTATTTTTTTAATTGAGGAGTCTGAGTTTCTTGTTGTAAATTTGATCTTGGCTCAATAATCCAATAACTCCTTAACTTTGATGATTTGATCCAACTTTTTTGGCTTTGTCAAGTTTATATAGGTTTTGTAGTCAGTGACAATTGTATGCAAGGTGAAAATTCATGCCAAGATGTACGTGCTTATGTTGAGCTGGTACTATAATTGACATATTAAAATGGTTCTGCAGGCAGTATAAGATTTCAATTATTGACTAGGATCCACGTGGTGTTTTCTAACTCTCTTAATCCACTTCTATCTCTTTCTCAATGTGCACAACTACAACATTTTAGAGGCTAGGCAGCTTTGAATGATCTCTTCTATCAAATAGTTTAAATCTCAACTCAGCCTGCCCAACCATATTAGTCTGCCAATTTAGTATCAGCTCAAAATAGATGCACACCTAATGGCATGATTTCTATCCCTATTTACAACTGCTATCAATTATATAGTTTAGGATAAAATTGATAACATTTAAAAAATTAGATAAAATTGAAAGTTGCTCAAAGTTTATGATTTAACGATCACTACCCCTTTGATTTTGAGTTTAATCTTTTTCTGTTCTCCTTGTCATTCAAGCCAAGGCCATTCATTGGCACTGATGGTACTAGTCACTCAAATTCATTGAACGCACATTGTTTCTGTTTTGCAGAATTCTTGTCCCAAGGGAATTTGAAATTCGGAAGTTTCTTTTTCAATTTTTTATTATATTGGCTTGCCATTGGTTTTGTTTGGATATGACTTCTTGATCTCCTATGTGTTGAAAAGTTGATGTGCATGAACTTTTTAATGCATTAGTCTTTTAAAGCGTCAGTTGTTAGCATATTATTAGAGTTGTCTATTGGATCTGCCTTATTACTTGACGCCTGACGGCTTCCCCATGGACTGCATTGAATTTTAGGTTTAGAGTTCACCTGTGGATGAGAGTGTTAAACTATATTATTGATGATGTCTGTATCATACCAGGCATTTAGAACTAGTGATTTTTAATGTTGTCAACAAATAATGTTTAGATTTTTTTTTTTACGCTAACTACTTTCTGTTTATTTTCTTATATATTTTCAATTTTTTAAGGTGGAGTAATAATGATTATCAAATTAAAATGATATGATTTACTCTTTTGTTTAAGACAAGGTGAATGGAAAATCACAATTCATAGCTCAACAATGCAGCGAATATATCACCATTCTGTTCCACTCTTTTATTTTAATAGGTGTCTCATTAGGATCTGTTTTTCCAATTAATTGACAGCTTGTTTCGGGTAACGTTTGCGTTTTAGTGGTACTAATGTTTGAGTTTTACTGTTCAGTATATCAAAAACTTGAGGATGCATAAATTCACAAATACGTATATGCTGAGAAGAATTGCTTATTGTCGTGTTTATATATTTGTATGGTCATGTATAGCATCTCCTTAACTAATGAAGAACAAGTTTGTGCTGTTCAGTCACAATAAGAGGAGTTTAAGTTTTTTCAACTGGATCTTTGTTGAATGGCTATTTATTTGAAAGTCTTCACTTATTTTCAACTAGTTTTCCTGCAGAATCATTTTTGAAAGAAATTGGCAGTCATTACGGCATTGTGTCTGGGTCTCGGGAGAATTCCCTTTACAATGCTCTTTGGGTAGCACAAGCAATTTTGCGTAAAGGGTAACCCATATTGTTTATCATTTCTTCTTTGTGAATTCCTCTTCTTAACTGGAGTGAAATTTTCTTCATGTTCTTCTAGATATCTATATATGCAAGTGCTTGCTTATGTCAAGTGAAAAAACTATCTCAGATCTGCAAAAACTGTTGATAAGCGGATTCTCTTGTTTACAAATGAAGATGACCCTTTTGGGAGTATGAAGGGTGGAGCAAAAACAGATATGACAAGAACCACCTTGCAGCGAGCTAAAGTATGTTATTTGAGACAAACTTGTGACTTGAATGCTTTTTGCTTCATGGTCTTTGTAAGGACACACTCTTCCAATAAATTTCATTATCAGAGAAAGTATTTGGTGCTCTTTTCAGGATGCACAAGATCTTGGCATTTCAATTGAACTTCTCCCCTTAAGCCGGCCTGATGAGGAATTCAACATTTCGCTTTTCTATGCTGTATGCCCATACCTGCACCATTTGATTGCTCTATTATTCTATATGTACATTTGATTTCTTAATTGACTTTGATGGGTGAAAGTTGGGAGACATTTGATACAAAATCTTATATGTTACAGGAATTGATTGGATTGGAAAGTGATGATGTTGCTCAATTTATGCCCTCGGCAGGACAAAAGTATGCAATTCTATTTTATTTTGTTATTGTATTGTTATTTTCAATTGCAAGGACTACAGCATTATATTATCTAACATTGGTTAATTTTCTTGACATTTCGATTTTTGGGCTTTAGAATTGATTAGTTAGTGAAATTGGAAGTGGTATTGTAGGAATTTGTTAATCATAAAGCTAGGGAAAAATAAAATGTATTAAGCAGAAAAGGGCATGGTCTGGGGAAATAAAAACTATGATAAACTACTATAACTATACTACAATAAAGTTTGTAATAGAATGAGAAATTGTAAATGCATAGCAAAGATTTAGGGTTAATATGCAATTGTTCATTTTTTAAAATTTCCAAAACAATTTTTAAGTTCTGTTGTTCTGAAGTAAAATAGGCACTGTCATTGTTGACCATGTAGGTCTGAGACACAGCTATATTTGTTAATAGTTAGTCATTGCTTTTTCAGCCATCATGTAAAATTGTAAATTTATAGTCATGGTGGTTGTCTAAACGTGGATTCCAGAATTGGAGTCAAAATATGGTTGTCAGCTAAACATAAATTTTTAGTCATTGCTTTTGTCTAAACATGGATACCAGAACTGGACAATAATTGTATATACCTGGAGTTTGCATGGAAAACTTAAAGGCTCTTATTTGTGCTTGTCCAACATGGTGATGGTAAGAAAATGGAATTAATGGATTCTCTATGTGCATTGCACTAATACTGTACCTTGTAGGTCTCATTGTACCTGAATGGATATATCTTGTGGAATATGACTTTGTGCAAACTTCTTGGGTAGTAGTTAGCAACATCCATGTGATAAACACATTAGAGACCCTTGTTATAAAGACATTATATACCATAATTACCAAATACTTAAGGCCCATCTTATACTCTATTCTATGCTTCATAGTATGTCCATCTAATGGTTAAAAGTTGAAGGCCATCTTAATCTGTACTTTGAATCTTTAATAGGATTTATCAAAAACTCAAAAGAATTTTTATTTTCAGATTTCTTCATCTTGGATAATTTCATCTTATTCTTTGGTGAAGGATTTGATATCAAACTTAGTATTGAAACCAATAAATATTGATGCTGATGCTGGAATCTTAATATATAAGTTCTACATGCTCATGACATTTCCTTTTTTCGTGTAAATAATTATATTCAAATTTCAGATTGGAAGATATGAAAGATCAGCTCAGAAAACGAATGTTCACAAAGCGCATAGTAAGAAAAATCACTCTCTTTATTGCAAATGGGTTGTCAGTTGACCTGAATACATATGCTTTGATACGTCCAACTACACCGGGTACACTTTCTTACCTTTTTCTCACTACTATTTTCTTATAAATGATTTTGCATGTCATCTCGTAATGTTTGATCAGTGTTTTGTTTATATACTTTTGTTTTTTAGGGGCAATTACATGGCTTGATTCTGTTACCAATCGTCCTTTAAAGGTAATGTCTGTTGCATTGCATTTTCTTTTGTATGCATCCATTTATCTCTGTGCGTGCGTGCATGTGTGTGTGTATAGAAGAAAATCAAAGTCATTGAGGAGTGACACTTTCTATAAGGAACCACATAGAATTTTTTAAGTTATTATGAGATATAAGGCATGCTAAAAGTATGTTGGTGGCACTCCATGTTGTAGTAAAAAATTCATTAATAGATGAGATGCCAAAAGCAATGTATAGATTTTATAAAAGAATGTAGTAATTCTAATATTTTATATATAGAATGTATAAATATGCCTTTATGAGATATGATTGCTTTATTTTTTATTTTATAGTCTATTACTCTACTTTAGCCAAATGTCCAATCAAACCCTTCTTTGATTTTGTGCAATTTTAATGCACAACTTTCTTGATATAAGGAATATAATTAAGCCATTTTTTAGGATGGCTTTCCTTTTTCAAACTGGAATTCATTTTCTAGATTTTTCACAAGTTCATGGAAAGGGAAAATAACCTGTAAGGGAATCTTGTAATCACTGGTCACTGGTGATACCCATAATTTTCTCTTTCTCTTTTTTTTTTTTTTAAATTTTTTTCTCATATTCAACTATAAATAGAAAATCATAAATCCTTGTAGGTCCAAACATTTCGTTAATTTTTTTTTTTTAAATTTTTCTCTCAAATTCAACCTTAAGTTTCTTGCTTTTGGAGTTATTATGTATTTTTTTTTCCTCAAGGTTGTCA
Source organism: Vernicia montana (assembly GCA_949750685.1). Lineage (NCBI taxonomy): Eukaryota > Viridiplantae > Streptophyta > Magnoliopsida > Malpighiales > Euphorbiaceae > Vernicia > Vernicia montana. Next base: position 9,829 of record CATKHJ010032019.1, on the reverse strand, counting down.
AATTGATTTTCAATTAGTGTTCTATGAGCCTATATACACTGATTACCCATTTTTTAGGGAGAGAGAGAAATCTGTTTTTAAACTTATTGTCATTTCCATTATTGCTCCCAACTCTACAGTCCACGTTGCAAAAATATTGTGAGAAGGAAAAAAAAATATGTTAATTCGATAGACATTGGGGGTTACCCTGTTTGTCCAATATTTTATTTTTTTTCATGTCATTTTATATGTGTTAGCAATGTGCAGACAGAAAGATCTTTCATATGTGCGGATACGGGGGCATTGATTCATGAACCTCCAAAGCTCACTCAGTCTTATAAAAAGTAAGCTTATCTATCTTCTGTTGAATTATGTTATTTGTGATTCACTCTCTCTTTATCTCTCCTCTGTGATGTATGTCCCCGCGTGCATGTGCATTAAAGGAACAGGTTATCTTTCCCTTTCCTTTCCTTTGCTTTATTTTTATTTTTTTTGCTTTTTTATTGTCTTCCAGCACTTTAGGATTGAATTTTTTATATTGTCTTTTTGTTATCTTTTCTGCTCTTATATATTGATGATCACTTGCTTCTCTTTCTTCATATTTTTTGAGAGTAAGAGCCTAAAATTAGAGTTAGGGTTCCCATCTAGCATTATTGTGAAATTGTTTGTCCATTGGTATTTTCAGCCTAACTATTCAATTTGTTCTTTAGTGAGGATATCAAGTTCTCCGTTGAGGAGCTATCAGAGATAAAAAGAGTTTCAACCGGGCATCTTCATCTTCTTGGATTCAAGCCATTAAGCTGCTTGAAAGATTATCACAACCTGAGGCCTTCAACATTTTTATTTCCCAGCGACAAGGTTTTTTCTTGGTTCTTATTTCTGTACAGTACTGCAGATATCAATTTGCTGATGTTTTATTTTTGCTTTAACACTATGTTTGGGAGTTCAGATGAATAAGAAAAGAGAGAATAATAGTTAATCCATGAGGTGGGAAAATAAAGTAAGGGAAAGGTTAAGCAATTATTTATGTATGGATGTTTTGAGAGGGTAAGAAAGGATTTTAAATAACTCATGTTTGATTGGTTTAAGGGAAAGGAAAAGACTTAATATTCAATTTACCATTATATCCTTCTGTAATTCAACAGTTTGTTTTCCTAATTTATTTACAAGGGTAAAATTGTCTAATTGAAAAATTATAACTAATCTTGGGGAAGGGATATCTCTTATTCCTTCAAATTTGAAGGAAAAGCAAAGGTTGGTTTAATTATCCAAACTTATTAAACTCCAAAATAAGGAGATGACTCTTATTTTACCTCCTTTTCCTTTCCTTTCCTATCCCTTCTCCCAAATGATGCATAAAAGATTACTATTGTTTTTTGCGGTTTAACGGCATTCTACATTGTTGTGACTGGTTATGTGGTGCCTGTTACTTTATTTTTTCATCTCCTCATGATACCGTTTAATGAAATACAATGCCTTGTTCTATTTAATTTAAATTGCTTTAAAGAGTTGGTTTATTCTAAGCATCCTATTAACAGTCGAAGGAAAGAGGAATTTTAATAAAGGGAAAATGACCCATAAAATCCAAAATCCTAATGCTTGCGCCAATTTTAGCTATACTTTTCAATTTTTTCAATTATAACTTGAAACTTTGAGGTGATAACATCAATTGCAACCCTTCTTGGTTAGATCCCTACTCGATTATGTTTTGTGATGCTATTATTCTCTCTCTTAACTACTATCATTCATATCCAATACTTATTTTGATTTTGATTTTGCTTTTACTCTCATTTAGATCATAAAGAAACAATGATGTTTTTGTCAGTTAATATAGAAGCGAAAATTAAAAAGATGCGAATTACTTTCTGGTTTTTCTTTGATAACTATAAACTTTTTGTTTACAGTTTTAAATAACAATCTACATGGAAAATCATAAATGGATTATTGATACCTTGCATGCCACATAAAATTGGCATAATCCCTTTGGGGTATGAATGAAGGTGACTACGATTCGCACTATGAACTCCACGTTCAGTATGTAATTGACAAAATGAAAGATGGGGCTAGAATTAAACAAATAGTAATGGTTTAGCTTTTTTTTTTTTTTTTAAGTCAAAAAAATGAAGATCAAGTAAGGATTCTAACTCTCTTTGACAGGGAATGAAATATCTCATTGAAGAGTTTCAGCTGAAGAAAAAGTGAACTCTAACTTGGACTTGTCTTTATCACTTTACTCTTTTTTGTTTCCAATATGATTAGTCCTTTGAGAAAAGTAGTTTAGAACCTAAATTCCTTTTCTCCATGTTGCTTTTATTGTTCGTTACGTAACCAGTGTCCAGTGTCAGATGATTGCGTGGATGAGTTTTTGAAAAAGGAAATAAATGCTCCTTAATGCTCTTCTATTAGAAATGAAAATATCATCCGTGGACTATGTGAGAAAGATATTTGTAATTTGTTCAATTATAACACTGCAGATAATATGTTAGGCATTCATCAGAAGATGATGTATATTTAGCTTAATAATTTGTCTTAAAAATGGCAATTAATATATGATGTTGATTGTGCTCATAAACTAATCTGAATAATTATTAGTATTATGGGCATATTACTTCATATTATTGTTTATTAGTAATAAGCTCATAAACTGATATTGATAATTACTACATTTTGGCTTCATAATATGTGATACTCTTATAGTCTTGGTTTTTGCATTTATTTTGAAAAAAATTATTTGTAGTTTATATTAGCTGATGCTTTTGATTATTATTGATTGCAGGAAGTTATTGGTAGCACTTGCATTTTCATTGCTCTGCATAGATCCATGTTGCGGCTTAATCGGTTGGTGTTTCTTATACATTTAATAGCATTATTCCTTGAACAATTGCATATGCATCTGATATGATTGTCAGTGTGAGGCATTTATTTTCCTTGAACTATTGTCATATGCATCTGATATGATTGTGAGTATGAGGCATTTATTTTATCTTTCATACGGTTTAATCAATGATTCCCCCCCCAAGCACAATAGAAATCAGTGACAGTTCATTCCTTCCCTCTTTTTCTTTGATGCCTGTGGATGCTTGGATGGAATTGCACTTGTAACTGGAGCAATTCTAGTTTAAGAACTAAAGGATGGATTATAGAAATTCATATTTAATGCCAGCAAGTTTGTCTCACAAAACTTGTGATGCTGAAGTAGACTAAATACCTTCATATCCTTCTTTTTGACAAATGAGTGAAACTAAGTTGATTATCTTCACCAAAGTAAAAAATAAATTTACTTTTCACTTGTTATTTTAATGTACTTCCAACTGATATCATACTCCTTTTATGTTGAGAATTTTGCAATTCTTATATGTTAAGATACCCTATAATAGATGATTGCTATTCTATAAAAAAAAAAAAAAAAAAAAAAAAGTTAAGCAATTTCATTTTTTTTTGTCTTTTCTGTTTGGTTTGGGGCTGGGTTGGGGAGGAAGGGAGGTTTAAGTGCAATGGCCATAAAAACTGTCATGTTACAGTAGGTCAATAGCAGCCCGTACAGATGTGATTTTTGCCTGACAATGAATTACACCACCTATTCAACAATCTTTTGTTAGGATTTGTATTTACTATTGTTGTGAACCTTTTTCCTTACAATTAAGCACCATATTCTTTTATGTTTAACAAACTAATGATCAAGATGATGGATTGTAGCAATGAGCTTGGAATGGAGCCAAAGATTGTGAGCAGCCTAACAATTATTCTAAATTATCCGCAAATTTAATCCAATTGAGTTTAAACTTTAATTTCTAAAAATTCAAAATTCAATGTATAAATAGATTATGACATGTTCAAACTTTTTTGGGTAGCTTTTTCTGTCTTTAAATTTCCATGCTGACTCAGTAATGATGCTTATGGTTATTCGTATTGTTTTGATTGATGTTGAATGGCATTTGAAGGTGGACTTTTACCATATTCTGCACATAGTATACAATTGCTGGTGGTTTAATTTATTCATTTAATGTTTTGCAGGTTTGCTGTTGCATTTTATGGCAGCTCATCGCATCCTCGATTGGTTGCCCTTGTTGCACAAGTAAGATTTGCCTTAGATCTTGAATAAGCTTGTATTGTGTTGCATTGCATGTATGACTAGATAAGTTGGTGAAGGAGTCTGATCTGTTGCCTGCAAGCTGCCAATCGTCAATTTGTTTTTTGCACGGACTGATGCTAAATGATACATCTTTGAAACATTCTTCTTTTCTCTGTCTTCCCCTTTTGAAAATCAACACCAATCAATTTATACTAGGTAAGAAATGAGCATACTGAAGAAAGGTGGATGCATTATCTATAGTTCGACCACTGGTCTATAACTACTGTGATCTATGGATGCACTGATGTTAGAAGAGTGAATGAATTCAGTTAGGAGTGAAGAAGAGGGGAGCTAGACCAATAATAATGTAAGAGTAGTAGGAGTGAAGAAGAGGAGAGCTAGACCAAAAAATAATGTAAGTTGCAATGGTTTTATAGAGAGCGATCATTGACGGAAAATTTATCCCTAAAAAGAATATAAATGGAGAAAAATTAACCATGTACCTGACTCCGTTACCTTGGAACTGAGGCTGAGGTATATTTCTCCATTTCCTGCTTCCCCTGTTTCTGTTAGAAGCACTATGAAGTAGCTCTTTAAAATTTTACTTCACTGTAACCAGTGTATGGTTTGTGGTGCTTTTAAACAAAGAGATCACAAACTGAATATGAAGGTTAGCTGGAAGATTGAAAGAATCAATAATACCTATTAAATGACTGAGATCCTGTAAATAAAATAAATTCAGGTGTAAAGTGCGAATGAAGTTTGACAAACTTATTGTTCAAAGGACGCTATGGAAGACACTGCAGTGTTATGAAAGTGGTAAAAACATTGGGAAAAAAAGTTCTAGATATTCTTTTTTTCTCTCTGAAATACAAAGTTTTTATTTGGTTGGATGATTTCTTTCTCTGTCTGTCTCTCCCCATGTGTTCATGCATGGATACACTACAATGCACTGGTGTGTAAGCAGCTGGTTGATAATATTGTACTTCCAGTAGCTGTATTTGTATTTTTTCAAATTGTCAAGTGTTGTAATGGAAGGAAAACTTGTGCTCAATCCTTGATGTTCAAAGGAGAATTGAAGGTCTTAATAACATGATTTTACGTGATGCACACCTTTTTGAAATGGAATGTCATGTGGACTTCAGTTCCTGTTAAATGTGTTGGGTTTTGTAGTATGTTTAAGTTAATGCTCATTAATCTCTTTGAAACTTCACAGGATGAGATTATTAGTGCTGGTGGTCAGGTTGAGCCACCAGGAATGCACATGATATTTCTTCCATATTCTGATGATGTTAGACACATTGAAGAGGTGAGAAGAATTATGGAAGTGATTTCAAATGTATTATGTAATCATATTAACAATGACAGGTGACTTATTGCAGTTTCATTCAGAGCCAAATGGGGTACCTCATGCAACTGATGACCAAATTAAAAAAGCTGCTGCTTTAATTAATCGTATCAACTTGAAAGATTTTTCAGTATGCCAATTTGCTAACCCTGGTAAGTTGCCATAAGTTACACACAAGTCAGCTCAGTGAATGCTTCTAAATGTCAAAATTTGTATGTAAACATTTCTCTAAGATCATCAAAGCACTCATGGCATTTAACCTACCAGTATGTCTCCAGCTAAATTAATTAAAACATAAAAATAGCTAAATAATAAATGGTGTATGTCCTTAACCATGGTCCTAGGATGGACTGCCCTTTCTTACGACTGAAACCTTTGTGCTAGTGTATTGTAGCCAGGCATTTGGCTTTTTCACTGGACAATTGTCCCCATTAAATTATTACCGCAAGAAAAGTAACAACATATACTATTAAGGTTGGCAAGAATTGCAAAATTGTAGAAATTTAAAATCCAATAGATGCTATTTTATGTCTGCATCCACATATGTTCCCAGAATGTTAAGTTGGTGAAATTACTTTGTTCAACATCTTTATATGGATTTGCTGTTATATGCAACTATGAATTATGAATAAGTGATACTGTCAGGATATGAAGTTGATTTTGATGGCCATATTTTTTGGGGTTTTCAATTTCCTAAGCCTAATTCCTTAGCATGCCTTTTTTCCCAAGAGTTCACAGCATTATTACTGGGCAGTTGCCTTTGTCCCACTGTATTTAACAAAATAATTTCTTACAGCTTTGCAGAGACACTATGCAGTGTTGCAGGCACTTGCTCTAGAAGAAGATGAGATGCCAGAAACCCAGGATGAAACACTTCCTGATGAGGAAGGAATGGCTAGGTAAGTATGAACTTTAACTTTACCATCCTAAGTTGTATCTACCAATGTTCTATCATGTCTTTTTATGTGGATGTTCTCAAAATTTCATTGAAATGTTGGTCAATTTGTACGCATGTGTCTCCAGACCAGGAGTTGTTAAGGCAATAGAAGAATTCAAGCTTTCTGTTTATGGTGATGAGTATGATGAGGAAAGCAACTTTGCGGGCAATGGTAAAGCAAATGAGGTGTCTAGAAAAAGGAAAGCAGCAGCTGAAAATGCCCAGAATGAGTCTGCAAGTTACAATTGGGCTGACCTTGCTGACAATGGAAAGGTGTGATGAATCCTTGCAATTTTTATTTTTGCATAAGCTATTTGAAGATAAATCATTGCTCTATTTTTTTTTTTAAGAAGTGGGATAATTATAATTTTTACCCTATCATTAGCTTTGAATAATTCGAAAGCTTGAATTTTAATCTTATAGGAATTTTCTTTTCTTCAAAGCTAACTAATTTCTTAACAAAATACTGAAATAAGGTGTTTAAAAACAGTTATCATTGATTAGAAATCTATTTGTTCAATTTGTTTAGAAAACGATTATTGATATTTGAATCATAGTTAAAACGATTCAATATTAAATTTAAAACATCTCCCAAAGTTTCTTACGCAATACTAAATCTTTTAATGCAAGCCACTTGTTGATTTAAAATTTATCAAGTAATTAAAAATTCAAGTTAATTTTGTCAACAAAAATGAAGTGAGAGAAATTATAGAAAGAAATTTTTTCCTGGAGTTCAAATTGAAGTGCTCAATTGTTCAGGATTTGAGTTCTAGCATTTTAAATGAAAGGATTTAAATTTTTAATTTACTTTGAAAAAGGAAAGAGGAGGGTGGGTTTACTAGATATGTCAAAGGGAATGTTTAGTTCTTAGACATGTGCTAAAACAGAATTTCACAACCCTATCAAATCGAGGTGATAGGGAACTTTTAAAATGCTCCTTCAGTTAGCCTTGGGACATTGGAAATTATGCAATTTTTGTCATTTGAAATTTCTAAAATTTTATGTTTGTATGAAAGCAAATGAAGGTTTTGGACATGATTTTAATGTAGATTATTTAAGCTATTATTTAATTGATTAAATTCATGAATTGAGATTGAGATTAGCAGCATGAATGCTGGTGACAACTTATTTGAGGCATATTTTAAATTACACCTGTTTATATGTGGGTTGAGTGCCTGCTTCATAATTTGTAGAGTTTGAACTCGGCATCCCCCTTCACTTCTAATAATTTCTAATTTACCAATAGGAATCATTATACATATATATTTGTATTCATAAGCCTAAGCTAGATTCAAGAATGTAATCAATTGAATGAAATTTGTATCTTTCTAATTCAAGTATCTAAGCCTCAAATCCCTCCATCCATCCAAACAAAATTTTAGGGAGTTAAAAAAGGTTGAAGTTGGAAGTTTTAGCGTATTCCCTATATTTGCCAACATTTCACACTTGGGCTTAAATAAAACTGCTTTGTTTTATGAAATCATTTGGTTTCAGTATATTGAATTAGTAGCATTCATGGGTATTAATTCCTCTTGTGGATCTATGCTTGGCAGTTGAAGGACTTGACAGTAGTGGAGTTAAAGATTTACTTGACAGCGAACAATCTTCCTGTTGGCGGGAGGAAGGAAGCTTTGATCAGCAGAATATTAACTCACATGGGGAAGTGAGCAAAGATTACGCTAACACACAGAGACTAGTGTGGTGCATTACATGATACAGCAAAGAGAAATGCGACCATTTCTTCCCACATCATGAGCCAAATCGAGCAATGTGATTTCGTCCTCTAGTAGCAGCATCTCTTCACAGGTGGAATTTGAAACTTTTCAGAAAATTTTCTTCTAATTGTGGATTGGTGCTCACAAATGTGTTAGTAATGACTAGTGGGGGGGGGGTGGGTTTGTTTTTGTTTTTGTTTTTTTTGGAAGATATATGCCTGCTTCATGTACTAGGGCAAAAGTTTTTCCTTGAACAAGTTTAAGAAGATGCATTTCTATTCTTTTCTTTTCCGGAGAAGGCAATCACATCTTGTTGTAATAGGTCCTCTATAGAGAAAAAGCTAAGCTTTGTTAATCTTAATCGACTTGCGTGTTTATACAATTGTTTTTTTATTTTTTATTTTTAGCAATTCTACTCTAATTTAAAATTTTAATTGCAATTAAAATTAAATTGAAAACAATTTAACATTTTGACCTTTTAATTAATAAAATTTGTTTTACAATTATGACTTCAAATATAATTACAACTAAATTTACAAATTGAAATATAATTGACAAAAAACAAAGGGTAATCACAAAAATGTGTGAAGTTCAAAATAAAATTTTCTATTAGGCCATCTTAATTCACGTGTCACGGGGTACTATACTAACTTCAGAATAGGGTATAATTAAAAAAATGTGTAAAGACACTAGGGCATAATCTATCCTATATCATCAAATAATAACTCGTACTGAAATGATTAAATTATTTCTTATTTAAAATAATCAGAAGTTGGTTGGTAGGATTGGCAATTTGACCTGCACAAATCACTGTCCCATTCCATTTCGTTCAAACTCTGGAATTGAAATCAAAATTGGGTGAAATTGAAAATAAAATGATTATTATTCTCTAAGTGTTTAGTTGAATGAAAAAAATAAAGAAATTAAAAATTGATTCTTTATAAAATTATTTGTTTTTTTATAGAAGAATAGGAATGAATGTAAAATTTTTAATAAATTTTTATTGTTAATGCATATGCATAGCGTTAGTAATACTTTTATAAATATTATAATAATTATATTTAATTTTTTAATTATTTTAAATAGTTAGAAACTTTTCAATTTTTTAATTCAAAAATATATTTTAATTTTTAATTCTAATGTTTTGTTAAATATTTATTAAATAGTATTTTAATATTTTGTTAACTATTTTGTTGAATAGTGTGAATGTGTATGGATGGGTTCAACGAGTTTTCAAACCCATGAATAAGTCTATAAAGAACTCACCTACATATTCACTTCCTTCAAATTGAATTATAAATTTCTCCTTTATATATACAGTTTTTTAAGCACTTATGTTACACGTGATTGACTATGTGAATAAATAATTTTTAAATTTTATATTAATTATAAATAATAAATTATTATTAGAACTATAATTTGATTATGGACAAAAAAAATTATCTTTTTAAAATATTTTATAAATATAAATTATAATAATTTTTAGCCAACAGTGAACAACTAAGAATCATTATATACACTTATCTAAAACAAGAATCATTTACTCCATCTTCATCAAATATCTCTATTACCCGCCAATGGTGGAAGAAATTCTGAAGGTTGAAACTTCCACCGAAAGTTCATGTTTTTGGATGGAAAGCTTTCTACAATTGGCTTCCAACAACCACAGCGTTACTTCGCCGTCATATGCTCACAGGTGAGAATTTGTGTTGTATTTGTCACCAACGTGGTGAGTCTGTTACTCATGCTCTTTGGACTTGTCGGTTTGCTAAGAAATT
>CATKHJ010032011.1:0-13083 GCA_949750685.1 Vernicia montana | reverse complement strand
AGGTTCATTATATTTAAAGTTTAGGTTCATCACATATAACTATCAGGTTCATTAAATATAAAGTTTAGGTTCATCATATATCACATGCAGATTCAGTATCTTTTTTACTGTCAGATTCATGATTTAATTATTTTATAATTTAATTTAATTCATTCCTCATATTTAAAATTTTCATTATTTAATATTTCACATATAATTATGAGGTTCATTAGATTTAAAATTTAGGTTCATCACATATAACTATCAGGTTCATTAGATACAAAATTTAGATTCATCATATATCACATAAAGTTTCATTATATTTTTTACTGTTAGATTCATGATTTAATTATTCTATAATTTAATTTCATTCATTCCTCATATTTAAAATTTTCATTAATTTCTCGTATTTAAAATTTTCATTATTTAATATTAAACTAAATTATCAGGTTCATTAGATTTAAAGTTTAGATTCATCACATATAACTATCAGATTCATTAAATATAAAATTTAGGTTTATCATATATCACATGCAGATTCATTATATTTTTTACTGTCAAATTCATGATTTAATTATTCTATAATTTAATTTCATTCATTTCTCATATTTAAAATTTTCATTATTTAATATTTCACATATAATTATGAGATTCATTAGATTTAAAGTTTAGATTCATCAAATATAACTATTAGGTTCATTAGATATAAAGTTTAGATTTATCATATATCACATGCAGATTCATTATCTTTTATACTGTCACATATAACTATCAAGTTCATTAGATATAAAGTTTAGGTTCATCATATATCACATGCAGATTTATTATCTTTTACTGCCAGATTCATGATTATAAATCAATACTAAATTATTTATTTTATTTTTTTATTAATCAACAACTAGTTATATTATCTCGATTGAATAGAATTCAAAATAAGGAGATTAATTAAAAGACAATTTTCAATAATATCATATTTGACTAATCAACAAGTGAGAGACATATACAAATAAAAACTAAAAGCAGAAGATTTAGGCAAAATAAGAGTAGCAGAACATTTGCAAGACCTAACACTAATAGAAGAAGAAGAATATGAGCAGAAAATATTAAGGTTTGAGGAAATCAGTTGCGCGAATAATACGATTAACAGTGAAATTTAAAAAAAAAATTACAGTGTGTTTTTTAAGTTTTAATGAAACGGTGTGTTTTGGACCCAGGTCAATGGTGCAATATGAACCTAGGTTCATAATATAAAAACTCTCTAGATTAGGTAAAATATTTATATTTTTAATATGAGTTTAGGTGAATTTGATAATCAAGTATATAATTTTAACACTGTGAGGCCAAGAAATCCAATCCAAATTAGATATAATTTAAAAAAAAGTATATAATTTTAAAATTTTCAATTAAATCCAATCCAAACTAATAAAAATATATTAAAAATAGTAAAGAATATTTTTCAAATCGAGTTGACTCTCTCTATATATAAAGAATTAAATCCCATTCACTAAAAGAGAATAATAGGTGGAATTAGTCTTGAGTTTGGAGACTTTTTATTTCCAAATTAGAGAGTGATTAAATCAATTTGGCTTAAATTTTTATAAAATCAAATTAATTATTTTTTTTAAGAAGAAAACTTTAATTATATCAAATCAAACCAAAGTTTATAAAAAAAAAAATGAATTGAACCAAAATAATAATAAAAATGAAAATCAAATCGAAAAAAATTAATCAAAATTTAAAAAAAATATGTAATATTGATAAAAAAAAAACTATTAAAAATATAATTTTATTATTATATTATGTCACGACCCAATTTTTGAGTCGCGATGGTCCTAGGACATGAATAGCAGTAAGGGCACTAATCACCCGTATAACCCATGAACACTAACTATTACATGCAAATATAACAGTATAACAACTATAACTCTACCTTATCCATTACACAATATGCCCAATATCTCAACCTGCATAAAACATACACTTTCAATACAATCATAATATCACTTCATTCAATTAATTTCCCCAAACTTTCATGCTCAATATCTCAATCAACTTATATTCATAAGTAATTTAATATCTTGATTCATAAATAAACATAATTTCATACTTATCACTTTCGCCAATTACATTGTCAATACAATTTAAATTAATATACTTATACAAGTCAATACTATATATTTCTTTGACACTAATGGAGTTCTACTGCTATCTTAATTATTGACTTCCTCAACTCAAAAAAAATTCACTGCTTCTTATAATTTTCTACAAACACTGGTGAGTAGAGGAGGGTGAGCTTTGGGGAAAGCTCAGTGAATAAATAATATACAATATATACACAGAAAAAAAAAATGCAATCATGAAATGGTATTTTTTTCTAAACAAAAAAACTTGCATGTCAATTAGCTTCTAATAATATTGAATGTCAATAGCATTTTAAAACTTGAAAACAAATTAACATTTAATAATCTTGTAAGCTTGATAACGTAATAACATGATAATTTGTAAATCAAATAACGTAAAATAAACTTATTTATCAAACAACATTACCAAACTTGCATTTCAAATAACATTTCTACAATCTGTCATTGTTCACAAATGAAACAGAAATCAACTTGTAACATGAGAACTTGTAAACTTGATAACTTGAGCTTGTACTTATATTATGAAATGCAAGACTAATCAGGTTCTTGCACCTTAGGACACTTGGCCCTCTAGGTGGAATCTTGACAAATTTAGCCCTATCAAGTGAGCTACTATGTGCACACAGTCTGATGGAATTCCCATCAGTGGAAGATTTATGTTCATTGTTCACTCTCTCATTTCATGAAAATAAAAAAATAACAATTAATACTTCCTCGTAACATGAAATTTAATAATACATTCAACTTGTAAATAATAAAATAAAAAAATTCTACAATCTTGAAAATTCATGGAAATGTGATACTACAATTAACTTATAAATTTATGCAAATCATGAATCTATAAACATATAAAGCTTATAGATTTTTAATAAATAATAACATGGAAATCATAAAAACATAAAACCAAAAATTTTGTTCTTGAAATTCTTGAAAACTTATTCTTGAAATTCGTGGAATATATAATTGTGAAAGTATGAAACTTGAAATCTCAATTTTATGAAATCTTGTAATGAAATATAACATGGAAAACAAATATATAATGATGACATAATATATATTATTTACTCACCTCTAATCCAAAGCTTTCATACATAATTTCCTTTCTTCACCTCATGTAACAAGGTCGATTCTCTACATCATGATCCTCCTCACTTTCTTGGCCACTTATAATAGCTACAATCCATCATACATACAATGAGAATTCATTCAATAACTAATTGTAAACTAAAACTTCATAAGTTCATGCATGCATTCTTATAGTCTATTATGACCTAACAAGACTATTTATGTCATAACGTATGTTATACTAATAAAAATGACTTAATTATTTTTTTATATTAATATAGACATATAAGGGTATAACATATCCAAAATTCATATCAAAATAAGTTCTACACAATTCTCAGAAAATTTTCAAAATTAGCTTTGCTCTTGTTGCAGAGGCAGACTGACCATTCCTTATAATTATGCTTGTACTTTACAACGTACACATCAAATATAAAATTTCTTCAACTAAATATTAGAAAACATATAAATTAACATTTCTTATGTTTTGTATTTCCTATAATTAAGTCTCTAAAGTCCTCAAATCAGAGGGTAAATCTGGAACTGCTATCCTGCTTTACAACCAAAACAGTCTACACTAAGCCAATTATTTACCATACCAAATATTATCCTTTTACCCTGAAATTTTTATGAGACATAAATAACATATATATTAATATTCATACCAAATTTAGTGAAAATTAAAGATCATTTACCCCTTCAATTAATTTAATTACAGTAGCTAAATAATTCTGCCCTGCAAAAAAACTCTATATGGCAGCATGTATTATATAATCAGTTTACCCTATCAAATTAACTCCAAATGATCTGAAATTTTAATGGAATATAGAAGACATATATATTTACAACTTTTATGTTTTGCATATTCTCTAATTTTTCTTCTAAATATGTCCGAAAATTTTCCCAATAATTTTCCCTTGTTCAAAATTTAAAGAGAAGAAAAAGGAAAAAGGAAAAGCTCAAAACTCATATATACCAACTTCAATCAACAAAAGATTGAGTTTAATCATGCCCTTACCTTGAATCTTTTCTTCCTCCTCCAATTTCTTGATGTTGCCTTGTACCCTCTCTCAAGTTCCTAGCCTCTCTCTTCTTTCTTAGTTATGGGAAAGGTAATAGTAAAAGATGAAGAAGAAATGAGAATCTTTGAATAAGTATACGTGTATATACATATATAAATCTAATTTCTATTTTATTAATTCTCTATAATTTTGTTCAATTCTCATTTTCCCAATTGGCAAAGGGTGGATGGCCATTAACTTGAATTTATCTTTGTTTTTTTTTAAGTCATCTAACTCTCCATTATCTTATAATTTTCTTTTTAGTCCTCAATATTGACTTCATTATCTTTTAAGTACTTTTCACTATTCAATTAAGTCCTAATGCATTTTATCTACCTTTAATCATTTCAATATGGCTATAATTTATAATCCATTATACTTGCTACACTTGCTATTACTAATTACTTAATAATCTCACATAATACTAAATTAGAGAAAAGTCTAACTATTACATTTTAATATTTAATCTCCAAAACATTACACTTTTTAAGGTTTCCTATCTCCATCTCCATTCTATACTCATACACTTATCAAAGAATTCAATTAATACAATGATTTTCACTATAGGCATCTTTGATGCCACTTAATGTCCTTAAATTACACAAATCTTCTTATCACAGTATTGGGATATTACATATTAATATAGATATATATTTTTGAACATAAATAAATTTTAAGGTATCAATGCTTAAATTTATTTATTTATTTTTTCTCTTTCTTCTTTTCTCTCTAGTTCAAGTTTTATTTATTGAATCACCGTTGATCAAAAGAAAAAATCGGTAATGGTTTCAATATTTTCTGTTAGATTTGATATGGATAGTCTCATCCTTACTGTTGTTGCCACATCTAACACCGACTCTACTCATTTGTCATCTACTTATGCGTTTTCCTCTATCATCGCTCGACGTTTCTTCTGCTCGATTTCGTTCTCTTCCTCATTGCTTTAATCGTCGCCTCCCTATTTTCATTTTTACCATATGCTTGTGGTTGAGTTTGTGTTTACTGTTTGTTAGGGTGATAATTTTTATTTTATTATTTTGAATTAGATTGTATTTTGTTTTTATATTGTTTTGTCTTCTCTTATTGGAAGTTTTATTATATCTTCCTTTGTTTGAAGTTTTTTTTTTTTTATTTTTTATGAGTCTGGTAGTATGTCTGTGCATTATTACATTTCAGATGCTCGTAAAGAGGACAATAGTTTGTCGCATTGTTCCACTATTACAGTCGCAGTTTTTTAAAACCAATTATATGGTAGTTGGATTTTTATTGAACATTTGCGATCTGCCAATCATTTTGCTATTATTGGGATAGTTGATTTTATATTAGATTTTTTTTTATTTAAATTTGTATTCTGCAAGCAATAATTAATGAAATTTAAATTTATTTAATTTTTTTTGTATTTATTTATTTATGTATGTATAAATGCTTAAAATACATTAAATTTTAAGTATCAATGAATCAAGAAAATTTACAATTGTTAATCAAATTTAAATTTCCAGAACCTAAAAAGTCCCCGCAAAGACCTCCCATAGTCCACCAGACGGCACCCTACCCTACAAAATTGAGGACACCTCACGCAGCAGTTACACTTCACTGCCAAAATTACCAAACAAATCAAATTACCAATAACACAACTGGGAAACTTCATTTCCACGCGCGCTCGGTCCCACCGACATCGGAGATCGGCCATGGCCGCTTCATCCTACGGCGAACCACCGCCGGTCAACGTTTCATCCTCTCGTCCTAGACGTTTTGAATTTTCCGCCGATTCCCCGCCAAGACTCTCTCTCACTTCCGATCAGCACAAGTATTGCTCAGAGGCGCTCCAATTCCTCAAAGAAAAGCTCCAAAATCCCGAGAAAATAACTCAAGAATTCGCTCATTTGCAGGTTTCTAACGATTTTTTTTTTAAAGCAAAATTAAACCTAATTTGAAGTTTATCCATTTAATTTATTTTTTGATCTATTAAGCTTATAGATTAGCCACATGAATTGAGCTCTTAGGATTAGTTGTTCATGTAATCATTTTGGAGGCTATTGTGTTTGTTTCCTGAGAAAATATAGAAGACAGAGAAAGTTGCCTTGAGCTCCTCTTGTTGTTCTTGATTGCATATTGATAAATGGGATTCTTATTGGAGTGTGATGAACTTTTGTGATTTCAGGCTTGTAGGATAACGCAGTCTCAGATGGTTAAAAGCTGCAAAGTGGCTTACGACAATGTCAACATGAGCAAAAACCGCTATATGGATGTGATACCTTGTAAGAACTAATTCCCTTACAAGTTTATGTTACTTATATCACTCTCGAAATGAACACTATTGATTCGCAGTTCTTTCATGTCATCAATTTCAGTTGACCAACACAGGGTTATTCTTAATCCATGCAAGGATTATAGAGCATCTGCCAGGGGATATATCAATGCAAGCTTCATCACGGTAAAATTCACTTACTCTTTGATTTAGTTTATTTATTTCTGAATAGAAATTATGAGGTGCTTGAACCAGATTCCTACTCGGGACCCTCAGATTTTCCTCTTCTTTTGCAGGCTTCATCATCTGAAAACATTTCTCGGTTTATAGCCACACAGGGTCCACTACCACACACCTATGAGGATTTTTGGGAGATGGTAATCCAACAACATTGCCCTGTGATTGTGATGCTTACTCAGTTGGTTGACAATTACAAGGTACTTTAATTTGTTAAATTGAATGTAATTTAATTTATTCATAGTCATATGTGATTATTCTGAAAGTAGTTGAAATAGTGAATTGCCATCTTGCATATATGGTGAACAGGTAAAATTCCATTTTGCATTTCTTTTTCTAAGAAACCAAGTATTAATGGATTACAGATAAGCACTTGTTTTCTATGCTGTGCAGTATCGTTTATGATTTGGGAATCACTTCTCAATTTGAATTGTTTATGCAGATTGTAAAATGTGGAGATTACTTTCAAGCAGAAGATGGTCCTAGAGATTTTGGCAATATATGTCTAGTTACTAAATGGACGAAAACTACTGACAATTCATTGGTGTTAAGCAACTTGGAAGTGGGCTATAAAGAGGTAGGTTTTTTTTTATGTGTCAGCCAAAGTATTGTTATGTGGATTCTTTGGGAAGCAAAAATGAGAAACTGTCTAGTGAGGTATGGGATGATTTCTCAATATGAATATAATGAAGTTGCATTTTCTTCTAATTATTCATCTAGTAATCAACTAACTTTTTTATGTGTGTATGTTTAATTTGATAAATTAACAGATTTTTATTAGCATATGTTTTGGTTTCTCAGATTGTCTTTAGCTTAGGTTAAGGAATAAATGCCAAGAACTGTTGCAGATGTTTAGACTGGTATCATCTGTTTAGTGAATAACATGGTTTTTAGGTTCTAGAAAATCATGCAATCAGGAGAGAATGGAATCATGAAAGGAGCTGGAATGGTAAAGCCAAATTTGAAGACCTTTGGTGTTAGCTTTGAAAGAGGTGGAGTTGGCAGTTAAATTTGGTTCCATATTTCTCTCATTCTCAAGTATATTGCCTCTTTGGATATGCTATGATAAGATGCTTCTTTTCCTTTAGCAAATCATCAATGCATCCAGTGTCTCCTAAATCTGAACAAATATCATACCTCATTTGTGAGGTCATGTTGATTGGATTTCTAGAGAGAGAGACCATATTTCAGTCATTGTTAACTGTGGTAGCTTATGAAGGGAGAGTAATTAGTTTTGAGATTTTTATTTTTTGGAAAATATGTTTATTTTGTTTTGGGGACTTGTATTGTTTACTGTAAAGGCTGTGACGAACTGTTGATTTTGTTCTAGCTATGCTATATTTGAAGTTCAAAAGTGGCTTGAGCATCACATTGGCTTGGAGAATAGAGTTTAACTTCAAAGGAGAGTTTTCAGTATTGTGGAAGCCTAGTTGTTTATGTTTTACAAGTGATTTAATGGTTCAAAGATAAATAGAAGGTGGTTTGAGCCTGCTGTCTAGAGGAGGATAGTAGGAAGAGTCTTGTTAAACTAGTATTGCTTCTAGGATCAGTCTGGGAGTGAGATACTATGTAACTAGTCAATATTTTATATAGAATTGGAGATAGACCTCTTTTAGATGGTGATGACATATTGACATTTTTGCTATGTCGATAGAACTCAAAATCTGGAAATCCTTTTTCTAATTTTCTTTTCAAGTTTGGAAAAATATAAAACTGCTTTTTCAAAACTTGAATGGACACCTATAGCTTGTGGTTTCTTTAATTTTTCAATCCTAAGAAAGAGTTCTTCTATTTCAGTAGGTTGACAAATGAGTTACTGAAAAAAAGGTGCAGATGAAAATGTATAAATTATTTATCAAAGTGCAAGCCTGCCTAGTTACTTATTTGGTAACATTGCGTTTCTTTTCCCCCTAAATTCTGAAAATTGTTTACAGTTTTTTTTGTTTTAAGAACTTTCTTCTTTTTTACAAAAATTATTGCGTTCTTCATAATAATAACATAAGGTCTTAAGTGCATATATATTGAAGACAATTATAAAACTCGACATAGAAATGTTAATCTTCATGGTACATTTGATTCAATCAGTTTGCTATGCAATCTTGAGACTGACAAAACTTTCTTGGATTAACACTAATGATTACCTTCCCTTGGATGTGCTAGCTTCATTACTTCCTTGGTTATCTTCAATGCTAACATTTTAGTTTGCATATTTGAAATTAAGGTTTAAAGATATTCTTAGAACATAACTAACTACATATGATATTCTTAGAACATAACTAACTACATATGCTTCATCTATTGTGTATTGTATTGCCTTACACAATTATGTCCTATAATTTCCACTGCTACTATGTTAATATGAACATGTGATTTTATACCAAAACACAATTCATATGTACTAACTCTAATAGTCGCGCTTCCTTAAATTTGCTGGCTTCATTATCTTATCCCTTAGCCATCTTCAAGCTTAGCTTTTCCCCTGCATTTTTAAGGTTTATTTCTGATTTTATTAAAGGTTTTAACAAGTATACACTATTTTTATTTAGAAGTAGCAAATAAGTTTATCACCTTAATCAATCCAAATATTGACTTGTTAGTTTTTTTTTATCACCTCTATTATTTCACTTGCAGTCAGAGGAGCTAGCCATGTCTGTTTTGCATATTCAGTACCCTGAGTGGCCTGATCATGGAGTTCCCAAGGACACACTTGCTGTGCGTGAAATCTTGAAAAGAATATTTCAAGTGCCACCCAATCTTGGCCCAGTAGTGGTCCACTGCAGGTTTGCCTAATACTTATGATGCCAAGTACAATTCATGATCCACATATATCTGAGACAATATCTCTCTTGTTCAGTGCAGGTATTGGTAGAACTGGAACATATTGCACTATTCACAATACAATCCAGAGAATCCTTGTGGGAGACATGTCTGCTTTGGATCTGGCTAGTACCATAGCCGTGTTTAGGTCCCAGCGTGTGGGGATGGTTCAAACCATGGTATTTGTTATGTCTTTTCTGAACCTTCATTTTTCTTATTCCATTTACTGCAACTTCTAAAATTTCTGAATACCAAATTCGACTTGCTGACCTACTAGCATTCTTTGGACCCTAATAACATGAGAAGCATAATGAAAGTTCAGTTTTATTGCTAAATACATCATTGACAAATTTATGGAACCTAGTAATCGAGTCATAGAGGGTGAGTCTTGGTGCAACTGGTAAAGTTGTTCTTTTGGTGACTTATAGGTCATGGGTCTAAGGTGTGAAAACAGCCACTTTGCAAAATGAAAGGGAAAGGCTGCATGCTATTGCGCCCACCCTCCTCGTACCCCTGCACTAGGCACTTTGTACACCGGGTGAGCCCTTTAGTAATAAAGTCAGAGTGATGGTCTATGGACTCCTGAACAGAGCGCTGGGAAAAGGGCAAAAATTGAAAAGATTCTCTGGTTCACTGATAAATGCTTTTAAGATTTAGCATATAAATCCTTTCTTTCATTGACAAAACAGCCTAAAAATAAAAGGAAAATTTACTGTAAATGTGTAAATATATCTATATTACTAATATTCATTATTTTTTTAAAGGTATTCATGTATTTTGAAGTACCATTGCCATCATTGTGCATTTACCCCTCCCTAAGTTGTGTTGCTAATTTTGTTAAATTCACTGGCTATTAGGAGCAATATTTTTTCTGCTATAAAGCTATCATCGATGAATTAGAAGACCTCATCTCATAGTGCAAAAGTTGAAGGACCTCAAAAATGGTATGTCCATTTCTTCCATTGAAATGTGTTTGTTTACAGGTTATCATGTCACATGGCTTACACTATATACAGTTACACTTAAATTGTAGAATGATAGAATTTTATAGCTTTCATTTGTTTCCTTACTATTTTTCTTTTTCTTTTCCGTTCTTTTATTTTATTTAAATTCTGTGTGTGATATGGAGTCATTGTGATTGAACTGATGCTTCCCATCTCTTTTGTGGTAGCTATATTAGTTACTGCGGCGTGTGATTTGAAACAATGCCTGATTTAATGAAAATAACTACAGCTGTTTATAGTATCAGACCCGGAGAAATGCAAATTGAAGATGCTTCATTGTTTCTGTAGTTGCCCTCCACTGCACAGGTCGATGTAATTTTATGGATCTCGACAAACTAAGAATTGTTGGTTGAACAACCAATTCTGTATTCTTGAATCCTCTGATTTGCTCTCTGTTAATGTGACAATGCTGGAAGCTGCGTTGTTTGTGTTTCGGTAGGGTATATTGTAGTTACTGTAAGACACTTCATTCTTTTTGAGATGCGGATGCTAAATATTTTCAAGTTCACTTTTATATCAGTATTTCTGAGATTTTCATTTGGGAAATATCTTTCTTTTCAAGACTTAATAATAATAATAACAATAAAAACTTTTGAACCTAATAGCAGTGGTAATTTATTAACATTTGCAAAGTTGAAGAGTTTAATCGATTTCAATCAAAATTTTGGAATTAAAAATAATAAATAATAAATATTTTCTTTCAATTTTATGTGGAGTAATTACAGTTATCTTTTAAATTAGGGTAAAATTGATAAAACTAAAAGACTGAAGTGAAGTGGCAAAAATGGAGTTATAGATTTTGTTTTTTGTTTGTTTTTTTTTTTTTTTTCAATTAATTAGATTTCCATTAGAATTTGAACTTCTAATTTGTTAATCGTGGATATGATTTCATTAATTTTTAATCATTATTTAGGTTTTTCTTTTAACATTGGAATAATCATCACGGTTATTTGACATAGATTGCCATAGCCTATTTTTAATGTGCTAAATTCGGCTGCCCCCTTGGCCACTTACTGAAGCCGGCCGGCAGCCCATTCTTGACTTTATGCCATATGTGTTAACCAAAGATCATTGTCGTGATTCGTGAAATGGTTTCACAAAACAATCTTTACACATTATGCAAACAATTTTTCTCTTTAATTTCCTCAAAGGAAAGCCATTTGCTTTAAAATTAAAAGATTTACATGAAAATAAATATTTTTAAATATCCTCTTAATTTTAATTTAGATTCAATGTAAAATAATAAGTTATACACCTAAGTATAAACTAACCATTGAGTGTATATATTATTATCTGATAATAGATTTTGATTCAAATTTGAATTTTCTTCCCCAATATTTTTAAAAAAATGTAAGATAAATAAATTAACAAATGAATTGATACTTAAAAAAAAAAAAAATCTATGAATGAGATTAATAACAAAGTCACATGTGTTCCATGCAAATTTATATTATTGGATTAATACTTATTCATCAAGTTTATTTATTTAACAAAAATATTTTTATTTTTTTTTAAATACTAGGGAGGCTTAAATGGGTCGAAATATATATTGTAGGCTATACAACAAGAATAACCCTCCCCTTTAACATCTTTGTGATTTGAAAGATTCAAACTTGAGATCTTCCATTTTCCATATTCATAATGGGGTGATAAGACCAATCAGACCACACTTGATTGACAAAAATATTAACTTTCTAATCATTAACATTTATAGTCTCTTTGGATTAGGGGTGAACATTGATCAGTTCGAGCGATAAAATCAAAATTAGAAAAATACAAAACTGAACTGAATTATATGTACAACCGAATCAAAATCGAACCGAATTATTCGGTTCGACAATTCGGTTTGGACTAATTAATGGGTTTTTTCTTATTTTTGGAAGTATTCATATTTTTGAGTTGATTGATTTTATTTTTTTATTTGATTCATAAAAAATATAAATTTCTTAATATATTTATATTTAAATAACTTTAATTTATATTAAAATCATAATTATTTTTAAATATAATTTTTAATATAACCAATACTTTTTATTTAATTATTAAAAAAACTTGAAATAATAATTTTTTAACTTAAATATCCATTTTTATTTCACTTCACAAAATTTTAATATAATTAACTTTTATTCTCCATGATTATAATCTTTGTTCACTCTTTCATTAACTACATTAAAATCATCATTAACTATATTATTAAAAGAAATACTATATATTTTTTTTATAACTGAAATGTTATGATGTCTTAATATGGATATAAATGTTTTTTTAACATTTGAATTGGTATATGTTGACTTTTAATTATTAATTAATTTTCTTATTATTTTTGTAATAAGTGGTAATTTTAATGGAGCAAAATTAGATTGTCCTCATAAATATGAACAAAATTAACTGTACAGTTATAGATTATTATATAAATTATCGTGTTGATTTGAATATAAATATATATATGTGGATATTTTTCAAATATGAAAATAGAATTAATAAATTAATTTTAAAAAATAATTTTTATTTGGCTATATGGTAAATAATTT
>CATKHJ010032010.1:0-20779 GCA_949750685.1 Vernicia montana | reverse complement strand
GTAGGAGCAGAACTACCTTACTGAGTGAGGATGTCATTTTATTTATGATTGTATTGCTTCTTTGGTAGAATGCTTTTTTAAGAAAAAGTTTCTAAAATTAAATATTTATTTTTTTATTTGGTAAAATTTAAATCATGACGTCTATTTTTAAAATAGTCTTACCTTATCACTAGACTAAGAAACATTAAATATTAATTTACATTAAATATTCATCTTTAAATAGTGATGTTCCTCAATTATTTATTTTTATTGTTGTGGGAGTTAAGGATGAGATAAAATGATTTATTATGTTTAGTTGTATATGACTAATTAATTACTCTTGATATTAATAGCTAGTGATTGGTAATTGTTTAGTTAAAAAATATTACTCCCTTCGTCTTAAATTGATAGACAAATTTTTTTTAATGAACGTCCTAAATTACAAGCATATTTTTATTTTAGAAGAGTATTTTAGATATTATTTTACTAATTTTTTTTATTTATTTAACATTAGTATTAATAAACTTATTATTTAAATTAGTTGTATTTATATTTTCAAAAATATATTAATTAATATCTACTAATACAAGAGTTGGGTTCCAATAAATTAATCTTTTGGATTGTGAGTTACTGTAAGGGTACTTTTAGGAAAAAAAAAATTAAAATTAATGATTTTAACCAAATTAACCTCTAATTTTTAATTCATGTGAAAAGTTAGTTGTACCTATCAATTTGGGAAAGAAGTAATAGTTGTTTTGGTAAAATTTTATTAGTATTTTATTTTTTAAAATTTCAATTATGTTTTTATTATTTACAAATAAAAATATTTTTTTATATAAATAAAAATTTGATTCAGCTGAACCAAATGTAAAAATGTCATTCTAGTCAGATCATGAAGTTTATTTTTAGTATGGTGCTAAATGGATCAAATTGAGACCCTGTCAATAATTTTCCTCCTTTTGCATCGTTCCATCCATCTCATTCTCTTTCACTCCAGAAAGAAATTAACACAAAAATTAAAAAGTGTTGTTTTTCAAATTATCGTATTTCAAAAAACAAAGTCCCTCTCAGCCATTTTATCAAACATCTAATTAACATGATCAATTTGTCTGCATTTTGTATAAATAATAACAACTCCAGTCATAGCAAAAAATAATAATAATAATAATAAATCCATGAAAACCCACTAGTTATAAAGTGTTCATAAATCTCTTTACCCCTTCTAAGATATGAATTATCACTGCAAAGTTTCAACAAATAAGTAAAATTATATACAACAGGGCTTAATTAACTTTATCATGCCTCATTTGAAAAGAAAAAAAAAAAAAAAAAAAAAAAAAAAAAAAAAAAAGACAAGGCATAACCTATAGTGTGATAAAGGGCTTCTAATTTATTTTCAATAGGCCAAAATAGTCTAATAATTGAGTATATGCATCATAGTGCTGCAAGTCGAATCGAAATTCAAATTCAAACATTCTTTTTTTTTAAAAAATTCTCTATATATGTATATAAAAAAAAAAAAAAAAACACAAAATTGTTGTTGATCCCCATGTTGTTAGCTTCAAGTATTGAAATTATATATCTTATCTTTTTCTCAGTCAACTTGCAATCCATATTTAGTCTAGGCCATTCTGTTAGCTTCAACTTGATCAAACCATTTATATATCTTATCTCCTCTCAATTGAATTTGAAAGCACTCTTCAAATATCAATTATTTTTTTACTTTTGGTCATGGAAGTCAAGCCTATGATAATATTCATGACATCAATATATATAGTAATGTTTATATTTTGAATAGAAGAAAATACCCCCCCTTTTTTTTTTTTTTTTTTCATTCACATTTTCAATATGCTAGTGTAGTAAATATAAAAAGCAAATGATATGTATGATACTGATATTTGAAGCTACGATAATGCATATATCTTTCTATATTTATTAAAAATTTTATATTTTATATTATTAAATTATTAATTCAATAATCGAATAAAATTAAGTAATGACAGTGTGATTAGTCATTCCATCAATAATTCAATATGTTGAATATATATGTCGGTTAAGTTATCCTAACTAGAGATGTAACAAGCAACTAATGTCCCATTTAGCCACCTCTTCTTCCCCACAAAATGTATATAAAAGCTCTATGCGGGTCTCTAGTTGAGAAAGAGACGGCTAAAATAAAGTTTCAGTTGAGTAATCCCATATCTCCAACAACAACAACAACGGGGGCCAAAATTTAGGATAATGCGTATATATTTGAATGGAAGTAAAACATCTCTAAAGTTATACTTTATATAAAATTAATTTCTATGCCGCACTGAAAAATTTTGATTTCAATTTAAACTAATTATAAATAAGAATAAATTTTATATTGTAATTAATTACAATTTTTTTAAGTCTCATCTTAAGAAAATTTGTTTACACATAATAATAATTTTACATTTATATTTCAAAAAATATATGTTATTCTATATGAAAGGTATAAGATGAAATAAAATATTTATATAAAATTATTTGACACAATGATTTATTTTTTTAAAGTTGTTATCATATCTCTGAATTTGCGGGTGCAAAATAACTCGTTAGTATGGACACCTTTTGGTTGATTTGCTAGAAGAATAAGGAAATATTACTTGAATTGTAAGGGTTGTGTCATAATTTATAGAATTTACATTAGGGAAAAAAAAACTAAAGGAAATATAAAATTTTAGATTTTTAATATAGATTTTGCATATTTTCAATTTTACATAGATAAATAATAGTTTTTTGAAATTATATTTATTTTTTCGAATGTACCAAAACATGCTCTATTAATTAACTATATTAAAATATTATATTTTTTACCTTTATATTCCTTGACGACTCATCTATTAAGTTACAACATCCTCATAGACTTATAGTGATAAAATTAATTAATTTGATCTTAATACTATAACTATAAAGAGGTTTTACTGTACATCAACTTATAATTAGATGGATTTATTTGTGAATTAAGTCGTGATTTTAATTTATAGAAAACTATTAATTATAGTTTAAATAATTCAGGTATTTGTAAAATTTAATATTTTTTAAATTCAAATTTGATCTATTATCATTACGATTGAAATGGGATTTGATCTATCATCATCAAGATCCAACATGCTTAGGTAATTGGTATTTAGCATTAGAGAGAGAGAGAGAGAGAGAGAGAGGCTATAAGCTAGGACAGATAGTTTCAGAATAATGTTTGATGTTGAGACAAAACTACTAACAATAATAATTGTAAAAATGGTCAAGGTTTGGATATGTTGACAACAAACCTAAGTGGGCTTTTGTTAAATTTTGTTGCAAAAGAATGTGAAATGTTCCTAAAATTTCTTTGAGTTTAGACATGGACGGTGCCACCTATACATATAATATAAGCTTTTGTGTGAGTTCTTAAAGGCAACTCAAAAGCTGGTTCTAACATTCTGGTTCATGTCTTTCTGTCTCCCCCTGCACCATATGCCATAACTAACATTCTGTTGTAATCCTTTTCCTTTCCTTTTGATCCAACAGACTTTCAAGCTGCCGTCCTCTGACTCCTTAAGTCACATGTTGGATTCTTGTCTATATTAAATATTTGTTATAATTATTATTTGAAAAGTTTGATTTTATTATGTTTTGACATGATTGTCCAATTTTATATCAAATTGATATCATGTATGATATATATAATATCTTTTATGAAAGAAAAAAAAAGACTTTTAAAGAAAAGAAAAAAAATATCTATTTCATTAAGTTTTAATGATTAAAAGAATTTAAATATTTTTAAAAAATTATAATTCTATATATCCGCATATTTTTAAGGCCAAAGGTATAAATATGACCCTCTCTTTTGAATTGACGTTCCAGTGAATTCTTAATTTTTTTTTTCATTAGACTCTTAACTTTTTTAAAATGACACATATAAAACTTTCCATCCATAATTTAGGATTTTTATCATGTGATATTAGAAATAAAAAATTAATATCTATATACCTACGTATTAATTTTTATTTTTATATAAATATTTTTTAAATTATTTAGAGAAAATTTAATATAAAATGACTCATTAGTCCTTATATATTAAGTATAATTTATAAAAAAAAATTCTTATATAAAATATTAAAATATTATTATATTTCATGTAATATAATTATTTTGATTTATTTTTTATACATAATTATAAAGAAAAATTATATACTCATTACAATTTATTATTAATTTATTAAAATTACATAAGAAAATTATATAAATGTAAAAACTTTCATTTGTTTTTATCAGTTTATTATATCTAATTACTTTTAATTTTTAAAAAATTATTTTTTCATATCAATATAAAGTACAAGTAATGAGACTCATCTGCCACATCAGTTTTTTTAACGTCTGTTTAATAAAATATAGAGGGAGAGTTTTATATGTGCCATTTTGAAAAGATCAAGAATCTAATAGGATAAAAAAAATATTAAGAGCTCCACCCAAAGAAAAGTCATATTTGTACCTTTGACCTATTTTTAAATATATTAATTTTCATTTCAATTTTGATAAGCTGTATACAGTTGAAATTAATTTTAAAATTAAGATAACATTATTTATTTTAAAATGTTTGGGTATGATTGTATTTTTATAAAGCAATTTAAATTTGTTTAGTCATTAAAGAGCTGTAACAGAAATCACTAAAATTCTAAAATTCTAAATTACCTGTCAAAATTTTTATTTTTTTTCTATTAATTTATGTTGTGAATATTTTGTTTAATGCAAACTATATTCTGGACATTGTGGATTAGTTAATTGTAAGATATCATATCTAATCTTAGAATCTATTATTATAATCCTAAAATTTAAAAACTGCTTGCTTAATGTCTTACCACCTCACTAAATTCTTAAGAATTTGAGAAATTAATTCACATTAAAAATAGATTAGAAAGTATGAAATAGTTTTAAGTCATTTCTATAATAAATGAGACTGAATTATCTTTCCACATTTCCTTTTAGCTGCTGCTAATTAAACATGTCCACTTGTTTAAAAAGAGAAAAAAAAAAATTGAACTTTAAATTATTATAAAATCATTCAAGTATTCTGTACACATAGGACTATTTTCTAGAACAATTAATAAATTCCCCTTGAGAAATATTTTTTTCACCTTAAATTCTCAAATACAAAAACCAATGACTTTGCATCACTCATCATTCCTAGTAATAGACATAAAATCTCCCCTACCAGAAACAAAGACACCACCCAACAAGGGAAAATTGCATCAGATGGATCATTTTTAACAAGCACAGGCAGGCGTTGCCTCGTGTTTATGACATGATCATAAACTTCTAATTGTGTCTACTCGATCGATAACATCCAAAGCTTTGATTCGGTCTATGTCGAAGTCGATGACAGGTACAGAAGAAGGCCTCCTAATAGGGAAAGGATCTTTTTTGCTTTCACTCATTGGTGAGTGGCTACTGCTCTTACTCAGCCTATGGTGCTTGCTTAACCTGGTTTTTGCAGTATCAAATTCCTGACTCTTACTTATGCCAGGTGTCTTTTTCCTCTTGCTCACATCTCGAAGCATCTCTTGATCTTCAACTGTCAGCATTGATGATGGAGAGCTCGGCTTGTTAGAAAACTGAATAGTCTTCTGATTGGGTGACTGAATTGGTGATTTAACTGGAGATCTTGTTCCACCATTGCCAGCCTTTGCTTGGATGACAAGATGGTGCAGCCAAACCACCAATTCAAGAATGTAAGCTTCAGTCTTCTCCTTATCTGCATGGTGTAGTGTCTCAATTCTGAGCAAGTCCGTCTGTCCAGTAGGTTTCCGATTCACCTCAGACCTGAAGAATTTTAATCAGAAGTGCTTAACGAAAATATTTTAAAAAAGAAAGAAAAGCAAAATGTTGTACATAACTCACCCCGTATTTGCCCATTCTCCAACCCAACCAAATCCATGATGAGCTCTGATTGTCAACCAAATTAAGAGAACAAGACGACAAGCATAAATCAGAAACTGAGAACATATGGCAGAAAACAAAAAATGTACATTATGCAATGAATAAATAGTATAGTCATGAAAAAGGGGTGTCAAGAGCCTCTGGTCCTGATCCAATATTCATTGTTCACAACTAACTCGACTACATCAGTGCATACTGTCAATAATCTAACCTAAGACTGTTGGTAAATTGTTAAAGTGTCAGACTATCAGGACCCTTTATGGATGAATAATGTAGCTTACCACTCAATGAATTGAGCAAATTCTAAAATTGAACACCAAGACCTAATCACAGCTCAAACTAGGCAAAGAAATTCAGTATACAAGGTTCGCTATTTTACTTGGTTGTATTGGTAGCAATTGGAACGAGCCACTGCAAAGTTTTCTCCATTTCAGCTTTGATTTGTGTGACTGTAAGCTGCAAGTATAGCGTTTTAAAAGAACAATTATCATTCAGTTATGAGCAATTAATACCTTTTCTTTGACTAGCAACCCAGTAAAGGAAAAAAGAAAAATCAAAAGAATACCTCTTCCTGAACATGGAATGACTGTAATTTCGAGCGCAAAGCAGATTTGATACTAGGTGGCAGTCCTTGGTATAAGGCATCCCTTGTATTTGGAGGGACAGAACTTGATCGGGACACCTGATTACTTTCAAATATTAACTCCACAAAAGCAATCATTTCATATAAAGCATCACCCATGTGTCAGTGATGCTAGAATAATTTGATCTCAGCTGTTCTTGCTTAAGAGAAATAAGAAAACAAAAGCCTTAGTAGGAAAGATAACAAGACCATAAGATATTGCAAACTCACTAGAGTGTCAATTTGAGTGATAATATTTGCATAATGCAAAGCAAGACCAGCAGAGCCCAACTTTTTTTGACTGCTTGAAGGGCCTTTTACCGGTCTCTCACCATCTGCAAGTTATAGAGGATCAAGCATTAAAAATAATTAAAAATAATAATAATACCACAGGAAACATCATACTAATGAATTCAATGAAAAGTTTGCACATAAACTTGAGAATTTGATTTTTCTAGCCAAAAAGGTGTAATAAGAAATATGAGACGTGGCATGTACAAATAACAAATGCAGAAATTAGCCACTTCTTAGAAAATATGCCTAGTGATTAGGGATAGCAGCGGGGCGGGGCGGAGGTACCATCCCCATCCCCATCCTAACGGGGAATCTCCATCCAAGCCTTACAAACGGGGACAATTAGTCCCCATCCTCGCAGGGATCCCCGTTCCCCACTTGAATTTCTTTTTATCTTATCTTAATTTAATTTTAGATAGTAGAATTTAATGTATAAAAATTTAAAAATTAGACTTTAATTAGATTTAATTTCACAATATATATATATTAAGATTTCTAATTTTACCACTCATTATTTGTAATTCTCTCACATTATGACAACTGTAAAGAAATTTATTTAATTACTCTCATACTTTTATGTATGCTGAATTTTTTAATATTTTATTAAATAAAATTGTAGAATATTTTTAATATATTAGGCGTATTTACATTTTAATTTTCTTTGGTTGATACTTTGCATGTCTTAATCTGTTAACATTTTCTAAATAAATTTATTCTTATTTTTCGACCATTATTTATGAATTTCATAAATATAAAAAAATATATTAGTAATACTATATATATATATATATTAATAAGTACATATATATAAGTAATGTATAAAAAAATTAATAAAATATATAAGTAATACTAATAATCAAAATATCTTCAATTATATATATATTGTGAGTTTAAATATAATTAAAGTCTAATTTTTAAATTTTTATACATTAGATTTTATTATCTAAAAGTATCTAAAATTAAATTAAGATAAGACAAAAAATAAAAATAAAAATTCAAGTGGGGAACGAAGATCTCCATTTCCGGAGACGAGAATGGGGATTAAATTGTCCCCGTTTGTAAGGCAGGGATAGGGATGGGAATTCCCCGCTAAGGTAGGGATGGAGATGGAGGATGGTACTCCCGCCTCCACCCCGCCCCGTTGCCATCCCTACTAATGATCTCACAAACCCCAAAATTTGAGCACTCTTTCAAATCTATCAAATCCACAAGTTTTTGAATTAATTTCAATTGTATCCAAGTGATATGAAGTACATTCCCATGCTAATACAACATCGAAATTGACATCGGCATGACTTGCTAGCTTAAAAGGAATGAGCCCTAAAAGCAACCAAATTATTGCATTTTTCAAAATATGATCATTTTTATGTAATTTCAAAAGGACTATGTAATTTCATAAGGACAAAGAATTTTGTAAAATGTCACTGTTTGGTGGTTCTTAAAACTCAAGAGGGATCCACTTACTCTAAATAAATGAGTTGTGTTTATATTTGCCTTTAATTTGAGTATAATATTACAGTAGGTACATGCCCCATATACCTTGGATACAATTGAAACCAATTCATAACTTACGTGATAATTTAATAAAATTAAAAGGATAGGATAGAATTGAAAAGGCACATAAAGTTTAGGATTTATGAAATCGATAACCCTAGAAAATAACACAAATGTTAACATGTCCCATGATTTGTAGTTGGTACGTTGATATTTTATGAAATACAAAATTCATTTCTGCCAATTAATTAATTTGTGAATAAATGCAATTGGTTTCATAAATATCCCCCGTCTGCAGTACTCGTTTCAACTTTAGTAGCTTTAATCCCAGGTATCATGATAAACCACAAATTCCTTTCCTTGCTTTTATAAAAGATGATATGACATTGTAAAACAATCTATAGTGTTGATGTACTGAATTTATTGAGACATCAACTACAACCAGCAATTTCATTTTGATGGTATACTAAGTAAGGGAGGAACATAGAAAATTATATGTAGACTCTAAACCATGTCAGAAATGTAGCAGCACTCTAAGGCTCAACAGGTGGATAGAGCCAAAAAAACATAGGTTTAAAGTCACAAGGCCAAATTATGGAATGCTTACCAGCACTACCAAAAGCTTCATGGATCTCCAAATGCAAGAAATGGACAATATCTACCAGCTTCTCCATCACCTATGAATAAATAAAATTATCTTCTGATAGCATATTGTAATTATATGTATGATTATGAAGATTCTATAGCTGTCACTTGACAAAGATAGAAGGGGCATGGTCTGTCCATCCAACATCATTTGTGATGGATCACAGATGCATACACATATTAAGAAACTAATGCGCCATCCCCAAAAAATGCACCTGAAGCAATACTGACTCATACCTCTTCCAATATCTTGGACCAAAGTGATTTCTTCTTCAAACTTTTCACATGCTTCCTCTGAGACTTTAACTCTGCTCTCAAAATCGCAAGGCTGTCACCTACATTTCAATCAGATATACACACACAATAAATAAAGTTACTTGCAAATATTAACATTCATCAGAAAGAGAAAGAAATAAGAATATAAAGAGACACCCCCCCTACATAACCCATCAGCATTTAAAACAGAATCTCAAAATATAGAACAAGGCAGGGCTTAATATCTTATGTGCAGTAGCATCTAAACAATGGACTCAGGCCAGGCCAAGTGCAAAAATTAGTGTTTGCAAGTTAGCCAGAGCCCAACCTAAAAAGGTGCAATTTCAAGTCCAGGGCCATAGATTGAATGACAAAGACTCTTAATAAAATTTAAGGAAATCATATTAACTTCATAGGAACTACAGATACTTCACTACCACAGGATACATTATTCCTTTAAAAAATTGCAAAACTATTTATAGAAATTCACCACCACAGGACAGGATACATTCTTCCTTTATAAAGTTGCAAAAGTATTTATAGGGGAATTTTGATAGGCATACAGGAAGGCTAGTGAAGGGCCATGAAAAATGTCAAAAAAGAAAGTTCTAGATATTCAAGCCATCCCCATAATATGAACTTCAGAGTATAAGATAAAGGAATTTTCGCAACAAAAGAAAGTCCCTAGTTATCAAGTTCGAATGCACTTGTCCTCGACCAAGGAAATACTATGCAACATGAATATTAGAAACAAGTCATAGAACACCAAACTATGCTACAATCATACATTTCACAGATGATATTCTCTCCTCCCACCCCACCCTACCCCTCTTTTATAAAACACCAAACTATGCTACAATCTTAACATTTTGAAGATGACATTGTCTCTCTCACATTAATAAGAGAAAAGGGTACAACGAGGATAGCTCCCATAAATGTCAGTACATTGAGAATACCTCCTAAAAAGATACGAAAGAGGAAACAAAAGCAATAAACCTACTAATATAGAAATGCTCTCCAATTCACTAAATATCTGTTAAAAGAACCGCTAAAAAGATTCTGGAGGCAGAACACCATTATGATGCCTAAGAAACCAAGTTATCCCGAAAGCAACTGCAATAGCTAATAGTTAACTTCCAAAATCTTGAAATTTGCCATACTCAAATATAAGAAACAAAGGCACATGAAAACCTCTTTTCACCCATTTACTCTTTTCCTCCTAAAACTCCAAAAGAGAGGCAAGAAAAACCTCCAAATTTTGTGGTCAACACCACAATTACAGAATATGCCAAAAAGACCCACTATAAATATTTCAAGTAATACAACAATGCATAAAATTAAACCATGGATCCCACAATTATGAGAACATATAGCACAAGTCACAAAGTAAACCTCGTCTGGTCTCCATATCTGCAACAAATGATTAATATTATCCTATTGAACTTAGAAGGAGCCATAATTTTCCAAATTTGATTAGCTAGAAGGAACAGCTTAAAGAAGGAACACCAAACAAGGAAGTCTAAGAATGGCTTGACTGAAAATATTCCTGAAAAATCCAAGTCCAATTCCCTATGTCTGTGTTTGATGTGTTGGAATGCCGAGATTTTTGTTAGACACTCTTTAGTTATTTTGTATTTTGGAGGGAAATTGTACTTCAAATTTCTGTCAAAGATCCTGCTGTTCCAGC
Source organism: Vernicia montana (assembly GCA_949750685.1). Classification (NCBI taxonomy): domain Eukaryota; kingdom Viridiplantae; phylum Streptophyta; class Magnoliopsida; order Malpighiales; family Euphorbiaceae; genus Vernicia; species Vernicia montana. The sequence continues at coordinate 9,860 of CATKHJ010032010.1, read as the reverse complement.
AGGTATGTTAGTGGGGTTAGGTAGAAAGTTAGCTTACTTGTAAATTAGAAAAAGCTAAGTATGGGTTAGTATGGTTAAAAGTAATGTATGGCTGAGGTACAGGGCTGTGTTAAGGCCATGCTTTTGTACTTATTCTAAGTAAACTCTCATGTATTTAAGAGTTAGTGCAAACAATGAAAGTAGCCCCCTAAGAGGTTCATTCACAGCACCTGATGTCTGCTGTCTCTGTGTGTGTGTTGTGCTGTGTTTGAGAGTTTTCTGCCCTCCCAAAATCCAACAGTCTGAATGCCTAAGAATAAATAAGTGTACGAGACATAAAGAAATAACATAAGAAAAATAAATGATGTAAATTCTAAGAAATGAACAACCAGATGAAGTCGTTAAAGCTATTAAGGGATGCATTATGAAGATTGAGGAGACAAAAAAGACAAAGAAAGGTTAAGAAAGATGATCTCACAAATCTTCCAAAAAACAAATGCAGGAAACATCACCAACCCTACACCATACAAACAGGAAAAAAAAAAAAAAAAAAAAACTGAGAAATGAATTTCTAAGGATTGACATGACTGACAATGATCCCAGCCTTTGCATCCCACCACTCTGTCCTAGCAACCTTACAATATTGAGAATTTGGCTTTAGATGAAACCATCATAACTGTCTCCTCACCAAAAGAAATTTTACACACCAAATTACAAAGACAAAATTTGCCCAGAGTTCAACAGGTCCCCAAGTGACTAAATAATCAGTTTAGCATCCCATCCCCTACCATAAATCAATGGAAAATCTCATAATTTCCATAATGCAATCACACCCCAACAAGAATTCTAAGCAAAGAAATAAAAATGAACGGAAACACTAGATAAACAAGCTTGGATGAGAGCAAAAATCCCTCCATAGATAAGAAATCCGCCTTCTACCCATCCAAGCCTTTAGAAATCTTCTGAACCATGAGTTCTCATAATCTATGACATTAACCAAATCATCCTATGGAGAAACACTTGTGGGTTAGTGTCCATTATTGAAATCAAAGATGAGCAGGTGTACAACAAATGCACCTCCTTTCGCCAAGGACTACAAGTATCTTTTCTTCAATCAATAATAAGACCAGCTGAAAGAGAAACCATGTAAATTGAAACCCAAGCTACAACTTACCTCTTTGAGGACCATTTGAGTTATCATCTTCTTGAAGCTTACGCCTGTAATCTTGTTCAAATCTATCTAAGGCATGCATTTCATGATATAATTCCTGCAACCAGAAAATAAAAGGGAAAAAAAATGTTGTCATTATTGAGAGATGCTACAAGCATAACATACCAAAAATGTTCATTGTGGAAAATTTGGGTTTTATAATACAATTTTATAAGAATTACTCTGCTATGACAGATATATTGAAGTCCTAAAATCATGGTTGTTAAAACCGGTCCGGCCTAGCCTATCCAGTTCAACCGGAAAAACTGGTCCTCAGGCCGGTCCAGTTTAGGTCATAAACCTGGGGATGGGAAGACTAAGCTGGCATGGGCCGGCTCATTTCGGTCCAGCATTTGTGTATACAGGTCACATGCTCACACTTTGCACTTAGGTTCAAACTGTGGATTTGCACCCCTCCCCTGCGCCTGTGCGCACAAGATAAAACCTTCTTGGCTACTTTCTTAGCATTAATAGGAGAAGCTTTTCAATATATACTCCATTCCAACTTTGCATTTTTCCAATGTGGTATAACCCACTTTCCTCCCTCACTTACCTTAGCATAGAGATTATTTTGAGTTTCAAATTATCATTCACTCATTCATCATTTTGAGTATATGAATATTCAAATTCATATTTCTTATGTACGAGAACACAAATCCATCAAATCCATGTAAACCTTCCACTACCGAGTAGTGGAACCCATCCAAATTTAGATCTCAAAATAATCACTTAATGAGTTAATTGCCACAATTTTCCAACAGTTACTTCTAAGTAACATTCGTTATTTGCTCTGGTAACGGAATTTTATAAGCATGCTTTCAAAATTAAAATTTACATGCTTTTCTCAACCTCCTTAACAACCAGATTGCAACAACTCATTTCTATTTGGTAGCCGATTGCTAAGGAGCATATTGGGTGGATCAATAAAAGGTGCAACCTGAGAACTATTAAGAGGTAAAGGAATGGAACAGTATACTAGCTCAATAGCCAATTGGAAATGATCGTGGGCGAGAAGTATGTATATAACGATGCACAAATAAGCTTTACTCCCAGTAACTATTTATTACATTTTGGGGAGGGAAAGAGATGGGAGGGCTTTTGAGGGGGATGAATTTTCTGTTCACTGTAAATGATAGGACAGGGAGGCTTAATACTTCAAACTTTTGATTTAGTAGGCAACACTTAGTGGACATGCACACTGCCTTTCACATTCTTTTTAAATGATTTCCCTCTTCCAAATACTTTGGCACCTTAGTATGGATCTAATGCTATAATTTCTTTGCTTATTATTTAAATTTGAGGGGAAAAAACATCACAACAACAAATAGATAATGAAACAAAATCAATGGAGAAGTAACAATTCTTAGGCCATTTATAGCTTTTGGACAATGTGGTAATCAAGGTTTTAAAAGCGCTGGACAGCTCAGGCAAGATTAAAATAAAAACAATAAGGATTCCTACTTGAAATTTTGTAGCTTGCAAAGCCATATAATTAGCTGCCTGCCACTCAGAAGCCTTCAAAAGTTTCTTCATACACATGTTACAAATGGCTGTGAGGATGGACTAACTATAAGGATGTGTCCATGGATTCAAACCACATCATGGGAGTTGGGCCTATATATGCAGTATGCCAAAATTGATGTGCTATCCAAAAGAAAAATCACATGCATTTGAACAAAGCTGAACAGAGATGGATGGACCTCACCTTATACAGCATTAAAAGATGGCACATATCATATTAATGAGGGTATCAACTTTTTCATTGTTGATTGCATAAACTAAATAAAGCACTAGGCACATATGCAGAAACAACTCCAGAGGTCAACAAACAATTAAAGGCTGGATAATCAGTGCAAAGATACACCATTACATTTGAAATGTATCATATTTTGTTCTACCAATGTTCACCACTCAGCAAGTCTGGCCAAGAAATGTTAAAAGCTAAATTTACCAAAAGCATTTCAGTTTCCACAAGCATTTTGGATGGTGACAACACTAGCAGCAATCTTAGCATTTCGAGCATGAATTCTAGTACAAAAAATAAAACTACTATGCAAATGCACTTTAAGTCCCTCATCAGTAAGGATGCACCAAGAATCAACTACTGGAGCATCATTTCTAACCACCAAACAATTTCAGGACTCTTGGGTTGTGTCATCGTAAGTTGATAGGTGTATGCGCATAAATGCATGAACATGTACGTGGCTTGCATCTTACCCTGTTCCCTAGAGAATATGGGACATCACCCAATCACACCGCACAAAAAGAATGAGGAAAGAAATCAACGAGTGCCTCACACACGAGGCTGGCTACATTATGGCTCTAAAAAGGGACAAACAGATGCAACCTTCATCATTTCTATGGTTCAAACCCATGACCTTGTCACAAGAGGGCAACCTTACCCTTATTCCAAAGCCCACCCTTAAATGGAACAGATAATAGAAATGGAAAACATAAGGCCAAACATCCCTCAAATTAGTATATACATGGTTTCATCCAAGCCTTTTCTGCCTTCCCTCATAAGAAAAAAGCAGATTGTTGAACACTTCCTAATTTCGACAACAAGGAATCATAATGTATGCAACAACTTAGGGACATCTTCTCTGTATAATAGCAACAGCAAATACTCACAGCTGTATATTGAACCAAAGCCATCAATTGCTGCATCACTGTCTCTGCTTCTTCCTTCAATTGCTTCTCAGGTGCGAGTTCTGAACCCAACCTAAAATGTACAAATAATAACAAAGTTGAAAATATGAGAACCTTACTTGGAAATCATGAAGAATAAGATGCAACAAAAAGATGTAATGAAAATTACTTTTCAAAGTAACGGTCCAAGTTGTGCCATTGAGGATCTTTGCAACGATTTCCAAAACGTACCACTTCTCCAGAAAAAACTTTCAGTTCTTCCCTGCCAGTTAGATAAAAATTTATTAATATTTCCTCTACATGTTTTCTATTAATAAAGCTACAGTAAATAAAACATAAGAAAAATATGTTTTCAAATTAATATAGCTATTTCTGGATCATGTACCTCTTATCAGCCGCCGCAATTTTCAAGAGTTCAACCATATCTCTTGATATTAAATTCTGCACTCCTGAGGAGGGTAGCACCACATCTTTTAAATGCTTAATATTTTCTTTTGAAAGGGATTGCATCAGATTGGCACCCTTAACAATTGTATTAGCAACTTCAAAAGCCAAAATTGAAATTTTATTTCCTTTTGTTGTCACTCCAGAGGTAAAACCACTGCTCAGATTTAAATTTGTCATGCTACTGCCAAGTGTGTCCAACACTTCTACTGCCTTCCCCAGCCCAGCAGTACCAGCTCTGCCCAAAAGTGAGCTTACTTCTGAAACCTGTAACACCAAAATAGCAAATTGATTCAATTAAATAACATGATAACAAGCATCATTATATAATCCTAATTACCAGGCTGCACGATAAGCCAATGTCACAATAAAATGCTGCACACCTAGAGATTTGCATTTGGATCACATGATCCAGACTATGGATCATTAGCAATTTGGGACTGAAATTAGCATTCCAAAGTGCAAACAACCATGGAAAGAGAATCAAACAATCTTAGTCTCACAAACCTTAAAATTATTATCATGATGCAAATTATGGATTTGGATTTTTTTTTTCCAGCATTGAAGTAATTAACATAGCCTTTTTTAAAATTGAAACTAAGTTATTATGCCTATAGGCTACAGGATATTTAAAAATCTTTAGAGTCATTCTTATTGTATTCCATCATATGATATGTTGCTTAGATTTCCAAAAATATGCAATCTAGATAACTGTATTTTGTTCCCATTTAGCAATCCAAAATTTCAAAAGAAAGCTGCACCCACCATATAACATTTTAGACAAAGATGTTTTATGCTCCTGTATTTATTCAACGTTCCAAAGTGCAATCCATGCGCTAGTTAACCTAGTGATAAACTGCAGCAGCTACCATCTCAATCACATAAAGTCATCAACTATGGCAAATGCTAGTAGCTTATACTGTCAATGTCCCTTAAGGGGCAGCATGGTGATTAAAACTGGTAATTTGAACTTGGAGGTCTCAGATTCAAACTTCCAGCACGTAACACCAAGAAATTACAAAGCAAAGCAACCCCCTTTTTTTCAAGTTTATTAGGAGAAAAATAAATTTTGTGAACAGATTTTTAGCAATTTCCTTCAAAACCAACAGTTCATACGTTATAGTCATCTAATAAATGCTCCAAGTGAAGCTAAGTGCCATAGACATCCACATAAGGGTTTAAAAGGAACTTAAATCAAGGACTTATTTGTTCAATGAAGGTCATAGTAAGACTTGATATCTCAAAAGTTGGGTCATAGAAGGACTTATTTGTCGCCACTTTCCATTTTCAATTGTTGCCATCACCATCACCCTCCCTAGGCTACCGATACTTTCAATTGTTACCACTACTGACTTGCACCACAAACTACCATTACAGCCCCAGCTCTTGTTGACTACTAGCACCAACACCTCCTTGGATTGTCACCATTACAGCAGCCTATCTTTGCTTGCTGCCGCTATGCATTTTCAATTGTTGCCATCATCACCACCACCACTGTCTCCAGACTAGTGATCCTGCCAATTGTCCACCACACTACCATAGCAAATTATCTTTTAGAGAAAAAGAATATCCACCTTTCATTTTTGCATCAAACACCATTAATTATATACCCCCCACTTCCCCCCTCTTTAATAACTTTTACACCTACACCTATAATTGCAACCAATAGCATATCTTTCACCTACATTCTTTTATTTTTAATTTGGAAACTTTTTAATGAACTATATATGTTTCTTTAAGGGTAGAACTATAAATTTTGTAGTTCCTTCCATTTATGGGGCATTTTTTTTATAATTTAAGACAAGTCTAATGTCTTCTAAAATTTTATTATAAGAGTCTCGCCTTAATTTGATTAGGAATTTTCCAACTTAGGATTCCAATAAAAATACTAAGGCAAGTAAAAGTCAAGAGTATCTAGTAATACCAATAAATTCTAAATCTTTTCCTAGAGTTTGAACATGAAATATTGAGTATTTACTTTCAGTTTAAAGATATGCATACTCCTCTATTCTCTTTCTCTTATCTACACTCCTTTACTTCATACTCTTTTTCTTTAAAACAGCACCTAAATTGCTATTTTGACTATCGGGTTCAAGGTTTTGAACATTTAATTAGTTGTTCTTGATAGGTCATAAAGATTTTAATTTATGCTACTATGTCTTTTAAATTCTTCCATTCAAATGGATACAATATTTAAGAACTTCAGCCATAATGTTTCTGCTATAACACTAGAGGAGACAAAGAATAACTACAAGGCATGCACATTAAGTAACCCTTTTCCACCTTACACTAGAATAACAGATTCTTGGGAAAAATTTACCAAAGGAAATATACAAGCTGCAAAACAGATTAAAAAGCTAACCATGAGTGAGTGTATAAATCACAATAAGTTCACATACCTTTGCAACAGCTGCCTGCTTAGACTTGGTTGATCTAGATTTATTTGATAGAGCCCTTGACAAGCGAGGAATACCATCATCAACATCATCTGGGCTCATTCCACATGAAACCACATTTGGCTCTGGAAATGAAATGGGTACTCTCACTTGCTTATTTTCCACATTCTCCACTACTGGAGATGGAACTGTATTGCTATTTATTTTTAGTTCACGAGACTGATATACAAAACCAGACCCATTAAAATGACCATTCATATGCGGAAAGCCTCCACCGGGAGCATTATCTACAGTCGAACTCCTCGAGCAAAGCCCCCCCATTGCAATGATCAGAAGTATAAATTTCAATTCTTGCCCCAAATTTCCATGCAAAAACCAAGAAGTTTGTTTATTACAAGAATTACGAAAATCCTTGTATTAAAATACTTTGAGAAGCTCGAGAACGAGATGCTTAGTAGCAAACTAAAATCACCCTTTGCAAATCTGCCACAGGATTAATCTATACAACTTCGAAGCCAAAAATGTAGTCCCTTGTCACGTCAAAATTACCACAATACCAATTTTGATCACCACTAGAGCTCCAATCCATTAACCCCAAATCACCAATACTGTAAATCAATAAAACAGCCAGCACATAAATTGCCACTTATAAATCAAAACAAAGTAAGAATATCAAAATCAAGTGAAAAATAGCAAATGAATCAAGGAAAAAAAAATCAAAGAACACGAAGTTCAAAACTTCGAGCAGAATCAACAGAAATTTGAGAACAAAAAACCAGGTGAAAAAAAAAAAACAATTTAAATAAGGAGCTGGTAAAAACAAGGAGAACCCACAAACCAAACCAAAGGCAAAAGCAAGGATCAATCAGTACAAGAGTGAAAAACACACACACAAAACAAATGAAATTAGTACAAAATAGATAGATAAAGATAAAGCTAATGAAATTAGTACAAAATAGATAGATAAAGCTTACCAGTAAAAGAGAGAGATCTGAGAGAAGATAAAGGAGATTCGAGTTGGTGTTTGTTTCTAGTAAGGACAGAAACAGGTAGAGAGAGAAAGATCAGAAAATGCAAAACCCACGAATACTGTAGCTTTTTAGAGAGATGAAGAAAGGGGAAAGCTCCGGAAAGCTACAGAGAGAAGAGGGTTGGGGAGGCGCAAAGAGAGAGAGTCTAAAGGCATTGCTTTGTCAGCCTCTCTCTGTCACTGTCAATTTGCAACCAGTAGAGAGAGGAAGTAGTCAAAACCCCAAACCCACCACACTCACTCTACTTCTCCATCTCCTTAACCATGGTTTAAAATGATTTTTCTCCTTTGCCCACTCTCACCCTTGGCGCGTTACATATACTCTTCAATCTTCTATATTTGTTCATAAAAAAGAAATTTCATATTTTTATTTTTTCTAACAAGTATCCTGTTATCAATATTCATTAAGAATATAATTAATTTAAAATTATATTGTAAAATATAATAAAATTAAATGAAAATAATTTATAAAAAATAGTGAAAATTTTGAAATATCTTTGAGATGGTAGAAATTATAATTAAATATAATAAGTTTTTTTTATAAATTTGATATTGATTGTACTCAAAAATGAGAATTTCTAGTTTTTTTTTTAAATAAATTTAAATTTCATTAATTATCAGTAGTTTAATACAAATTTAAATAAAAAATACTTAATATAAAATCAACTACCCTAATTAGGAGTGTAAATGAGTCAAACCGTTCGTGAGTGGCTCGGTATTCGGCTTGATAAAAACTCGTTTACATTCGGTTCGTTTTATAAACGAGCCAAACTTGAGCCTTACTTTAAGGCTCGATGAATAAATGAGCCAAGTTTGAGTAAGGCTATGCTCGGCTCGATTAGACTCGTGAACAGTTCGATTATAAACTCGTGAACAAGCTCGCAAAAAGTTCGATTAATAAGCTCGTGAACAGCTTGATTATTATTATTATTATTATTATTAACTTAATAATATTGGCATTTCAAAAAATATATTTTAATACTTCTATAAAATTTTTAGTAATTCAATTTGACTAAAATATATATTCTACTATTTAAGATAATATAATATTTCCTTATTATATAATCTAATATTTTAATATTTAAAAATATTTTTTTATTAATTAATATCTTTGTAATACATGTGATACTTAATTATATTATTAGATTTTTTTTTTTTTACTAATTGAATGATTTTGCTTTTATGTTAGTTTTAAATATTTTTGTTATAGTTATTTTATTAAAAATAAATATTTAGAAAGTTGAGTATTGTGATAAATTATAAACAAGTTTCAAAACGAGTCGAATTCGAATTCGAACTTAACTCGATTGTAATTTATTAACGAGTCGAACTTGAGAAACTCGATTGTAATTTATTAACGAGTCGAACTTGAGAAACTCGATTGTAATTTATTAACAAGTCGAGCTCGAGTTGAACTTGAACTCGACTCAAGTTTGAACGAGCCGAATTTAAACATAATTTTTAAGCTCGATTCAAAACTTGAGTTCAAAAGAAAAAAAAATATCGAGTCAAGTCTGAACAAGTTAAAGCTCGGCTCAGCTCGATTACACCCCTAATCCTAATAAGAGCAAACTGATTCGCTCACAAATGTTCAATAAAACATCAAACTGCCAGTTGGTTTTAAAAATTTGCGATTGTAATAGTGAAACAATGTAACAAACCATTATACTCTTTGTGAGCATCTGAAAACGCAACAGTGCACAGACATACCACCAGACTCATAAAAAAAAATAATAACTTTCAACAAAAAAGACAAAATAACATTAAAAAAAGAATACAATCTAATATAAAATAATAAAAAAAAATAACACCCTAACAGTAAGCATAAACTCACCCACAAGTATATGGTAAAAATGAAGATGAGGATGCGACGGCGAAAATAAATAGGCAAATAACAAAATCAATCAGAAGGAGTGTCGAGCGACGATAAAGAATAACGCGTAAATAGAGAACGAATGAGTGTAGCCATTAGTGGATATGGTAACAATAATAAGGATAATATTATTAATGTCAAATCTAACATAAGATATTGTAACTATCGCTGATTAAAAAAGAAAATCGACAATAATTTGAAAAATAAAATTTAAAAGATAATTAAAGAAAAAATGAAAATGAGAGGCGGCTGAGAGTTTCTAGTGTTTGAAACAACTTC